>JAMKCH010005341.1:0-62608 GCA_023653785.1 Ophioderma brevispina
AGATCCCCCCCCCCCCTGGTATGCATGAAAAAAGTCACTAAAAATGAAATGACGCGACGCGCGTTGGTGATAGCGAACTCCTACTCGTGTATTTTTCATTTTTGGATAGGGCCTAATTGCAAGGTAAAAAAGCTGCTAGACAGGATCGTTAAAACTAATCTAAATACACTAACTACATGCCTGTTCCAGGCTACACATTTCACATATAACCCTTAAGTTGGGTCCCCCCTTTTTGTGGCTCAATGAAAAAGTCGCTAAATTACCTATTTTTACGCCAATGGGAGGAGGGGGGGCACCCCCCCCGCCCACACACACACCACACCAAAATGAGAAGGGGAGCCAAAATGGGAGAAAAAGGGAAGAGAAAAATAGACACGCAAAATAGAAGAGAAGGGGTGAAAGTAAGAGAGAAAAAGAGGGAAGAATAGGAAGAAAGATAAAGGCACAGAGAGAGAGAAAGATGGGAAAGAGAAAGAGGAGGGGAGAGGAAAAGGAAACGGGGAATTTGTGCTCTGAAACATCTAATTTTTAGCTTCTTAAATTCAAAACCCAGGACCTTACGGGAGCTCGCCCCTATGGACCCCCACCCTCGTAACTTAATCGGTCCTCATGCAGTACAAGAATCGGGACAATCCTTGATCTTTCCGCGCCTCCTCCTCAACCGATCAGGGGTCTGGCTAACGCCACTGCGCACTACTGACCGCATGTTACGGGTACACGGGGTGGGGGGGGGCAAACTTTTTTGGGGGCATGGGAATCTTTGATATTTTGGCCTGTTTCAATGGTCACAGTCATGCAGTTATTGCTTTTAGACATTTAATACCCTTCGACAGCATTTAACTCTGCTATTGAGGTCCCTATAAATGGATAAAAATATTTTCCCATTTACGCTGGTCCAATTGTGACCCCTCCCAATGAAATCATTAAAATGATGCTGATTATATATATCCCAGTTGAGATCCAATATGGGCAGTAGTTCTGTGCAATACAAACGTCAAACTGCCGTATAACTGATTGAGATTTTGGAGCAATCACTGTTATAGACGGGCTCTTAAAAAAATGCACGTGTTGTCACCGAGAACCGAGGAAGACGCTATAGATATTAACCCAATTTTGGTTTAAAGGTCAATTTTGTTTTACGTTCGGCTTGCAGTTTGAGAACGCAGGAATATGATTTTTCTTTATTGTGACTACTTTAGTTACCCTACAATTAATCCCCCGATGAGAGTAGAGCAAAATCCAAAGTCTATGGTGAACTCCCTTCCTATTTTGGCATGAAACCTATGAAATATTCATTCATAGTTGATACCAGTACGCAAGGTGGTGAAATCAGTTTTTTTTGACAATTATCCTTAAAAACCTTTGAACTTTTGGATCTAAAAATGGATTACTGACCCCAACCATAAAGTGGCCATTCCGCACATTTTGAGTGGACTATTAAACTTCTAGGTCCAACGGTTCTATAGATACAGTCGTAGTACTTCGCCTCAAAAGGGGTGACCCCACCAAAAAGGGGCGTGGCCATTTCAGCATTTTCGGGCGTCAGTGGGAATATTGTTACCAACCAATATTGTTTCTTCTGGACCTTCAAGTAGTGGATTCCTGAAGAGTTTTTCTCTGGGACATAATAATGCATACAAAACCAACCACCATGAGCTCTAGAGAGCATACAGAAAAATATTGGTGCAGTCGTACTTCACTCGTCAACAGTTCCACTCGAAGAGAACTCGACCACCGTTGCCACCAACTTTGTAGACGGTTCTCTTGACTAATAACGTCTCACATGAACTAAAAGTAATAGTCTTGGACGAAAAACGAACCGGTTTAGAGTACACCAGACTGCCATACTAATTGGGGTCTACGGAAAGGGTTTTTTAGTCATCTCTCGAATTAACACTGGTATTCAGAATCAAACAAACCACCAACCCATATTGTTTTACAAAGTGAAAGACGGCCCTCCGAGCAACTGGTAGTTTCCCTTTTTATAACCAAGGCCCACATAGTATATTTTGTTCGCAGTGGACACACGATTTCCTTTCCTTTTTTTTTCCCGAACTCCCGAGTGGTTCCAAACGATACAAGAGTCCGGTCAACCAAAACCAGGTGGTAATCAGCTGTTACCCAGCATTCTGAATAACTTACTTCAGGGAGCGCATCAAATATAATATTAATGTGAAACCTATTGCTCATGACATATAAATATTAATAATGAAGCTATTTAAAACTTTAATAAATATTTTAATATTCTAATTTGAATCAATAAATATGGAATAAATAAACCTCAATCTCAGAATAAATTTCAATAATAAATGTTGCCTCACACAGGCAAAGATAGTCCAACATTGGAAAACAGTTTCCCTTTTCTAATTAGCTAACCATGGAAAGCTAAACCTTGCATCCCGTTAGGCTGTCAAGTACCCGATGACCAGCTCTGTATTTACGTCAAGATCCTGTTTTAGTATCACACCTGTCTTTAGATGAGTGCTTTGACATGAACTGCCACCATATCCGCCATCCTTCTTTTTAGGCCAAGCATTTTTATGTAATCCAGATAAAGCACAATTTCTGTGTCTTCGTCAGAGGCTGCTGCCCCTAACAGTGGCAAAGACTGATCACTATGTTGTTGATGGATGTTCTCTTTTACATCGCTTGAAATGTACAGAGAGAAGCACCTATACTTGCAATGCTAATGATTATGCATCTTTCACAGTTGACCATTATGGCAAATTATCCGTTGTCTTCCATGGATACACTGGTGAACCAAACACAAAAGACAGCACACATGAATGTCGCAAAACTAGGATCGCAAATAAGGTAGACATATCAAATGCGACAAATTTTGCTGGGAATTAGGAAATGCATAATGTTGATACAGCAGTTGCCATGGCATAATTTAGTTCAACAACCCAAACTGGAAAAGACACAGATCTGTTGATACTACTTCTCCAATATGCAGAAGAGCACTATAATGACCTTTACTTTTGGTCTGACAGACACAAAGAGAAAACATGTATATGCATCAATCTTCTGAAGCGCTTATTCAGTGATGATATTTGCTCCTTTCTGTTCTTTGCCAATGCATTTTCAGGTTGCGATACTACTTCAAGAATTTTGGGGTTGGCAAAAAATCTGTTTTCCTCAAAGTCATCATGCTAACCCTGTGTTACGAGATCTGAATCGATAGAAAGATGAAGCCTGCAACCCAATGGTGTCCTTGTTCAATGATCAGCAATCAGTCTTTGGAATCATTACTCAACTGATGCAAACAAGTGTTTTGGCCACATTTTTGGTGATGATGAGGTGAATACTGTGAAATTGTACTTTCTGTTCAAGAATTTCACAACTACACTGTAAAGAACATAATGTGATAGATTTATAGCTGATAAATTATCAATCTGGCTACGATTTTTTGACAAATAGCCCACTAAAAATCATTTAATTCAAATAGATTTATAATGCCGGAATTAATAGAATTAATAGAACCTCATTTGTCATTGTAATCTGTCCTGATGCTACATAGGAGAGGATTTGTGGTTTCATTGTTTCAAATGGCAGACAGTGGCCATTTTTAAGACATCAAGGTGCTCTCAAAAGTTTACAACAACCATATTTCTTATGCTCCAATTAATAAAAAAATAACACCATATTTGTCATTTTGGCCCATGTGGTATCAGAAATAAAAGAATTTGTACTTTTAAACATGGTGGATGGCAGCCATATTGGATTTTGAGGTCAAGATGATATCTCAACTTCATAAAACCCATTTTAATGGATTTGTAATGCTAGAATTAGTAGGAAATGACATCTTGTTTGCCCTTTTGGCCCATCCGGTACCAGAGATGCAATAATTTGTACTTTCCAACATGGCGGATGGCGACCATATTGGATTTAGAGGTCAAGATGATATCTCAACTTCATAAAACCCATTTTAATGGATTTGTAATGCTAGAATTAGTAGGAAAAGACATCTTGTTTGTCCTTTTAGCTCATTTATTGCCAGAGATATGAAGATTTATGTTTTTCAAAATGGCGGATGGCGGCCATTTTGTTTATGTCATAGTTTGAACACTTTCTGGGACTTAAATTTTGTGCAACTTTTGATATATTGTTAAGCTGACCTTTAACTCTTAGAAAATGCCAAAAAACCTGTTGCAATTTGTTTGGGGTCATGTGCTATCTTTACTACCTTGTCTACTGACATTTTAGAGGTACAAAGAATATGCCCATATAGCTATGCAGCTACAGCATTCATAAAAATATCTCAAACTGATCTGTTGTGCTAGAATTAGTGGCAAATGACACCTCATTCATCATTGTGGCTCATATGGTTCCAGAGATATCACTTTTTATGTATTTCAAAATTGCAGCGGCGGCGGCCAATTTGAAAATCGCTCTCTAAAAAAAGTTAGCCGCCAGTTCTGGGAGGTGTATAGGAGCTATTTTTTTGCTATAATTGGTCCATCATGCCAAATGTATCCTAAAATGGTCACGGATCTCATGAAAATGACTCTACTATTGCTGAGAAAGAATGCGTTGTGACCAATACGTTATGACTCCTTTAGTTGCCATTAACATAATACTCTCGTGTGTCGGGCAGTGCTTTGTTCGTTGCCGACGTTATCACCAAGCCTGAAACGGCATAACCAGAATTGAGGTGCTCAAAAGTACATACATAATGAGCATACGTACTTTATTATCATAGTTTTGGGCACCACCATTTTTGGTTTGTATTTGAAAAGCTTTTATGCATATTTTATGAGACACTCGAGTATTTTGCGTCGTTGAATTTAGCGAGTGAAAACAGCAACGAATGCCACATGCTGTCACTCTGCCACGATGAAAACTTCGCCGTTGAAGCCATTGTGAAATTTCGTTCACTGATCCGCTAAATCCTTCAGTCCTTGAAAACCTATGCACTTATCCGCAATGTTTGTTAGTTTGACTCAGGCTACAAAGAATATCTAGCATAATTAATGAACATTATATAGCGTGCCGTGTGCAAGACATCTCCCGATCGGGGCTTCTTCAACCAGGGCGGCATGCAGAAACAGTCAACATTTCGAAGGGTTGAATCTATGCTTAATAATGAAAAACGCCACAAGTTTATTACAACCGATGCAAGTCAAATATGGTACGAGTATAGAGGTTAAACCTTCAGGATTTGCCATAAAAATGTCCGCTTATTATAAAATGTTTCAAAGATGATTAGAAGAAATAAGTTCGAAATATTACTCGCCAAACTGTAGCGATCAAAGACCAAAGAGAGAAAAACTGGATACGGAACGATCGAGTAAATCCTTTGAAGCTTCACTCATAATTCCGGTTTTGACGGAGAAAATAGCCATCAATGATAGAATGGTTTATTTGCTACACCTATCCTTACGATTGCGCATGTAGAGAAAATTTGCAGCTTCTACACATGTAAATACAAATTTCCAATGATTCAACAACCTGGCTGTTTCACAAATATTCTGACGTCACGCAACGTCATTTAATGAGCAGCCCTCAATCGATACGGGCGACGAAATTTCCCACACAGTTTTGTAAGTGTCTGCCTTAATATGTCGTTTCTAAAGCAAAGTTAGTAAGGGTCATCTGGAGACTTTTTGTACATTAGGAATGCGTGAATCCTTTTAGAGGCATGTTTTCTTCCATCGATTGGTTGTTTTTCGCATAATTATTGCAGAAAAACCGGCCGATCAGACAATGGAACCTCATTTGTTAGGGAAATGCAACTCTAATAATATAACGCGTGATGCACAGATTTGTATGTGGGTGTGCTTGCAGTTGCATTACAACAGTGGCGAGTCGCGAGTACTTGCGCAACAACTACACTAGGTCACACCATTTACGTGTGTCTTGGCACACAGCGCCGCCCATTGTTAAATTACGGTCAGAAAGTAATTTGAGCCACGCGACATTGGCAAATCTTCACTGCGCTAGGGAGTTCACAAGTTTTCGACGGTAACATGCCCCAGTGGCGGTAGACGTTTCATATAGAAGTCCCATTGATGCAAATGAGGTATTGCTATTCATTCCGTCAAGCGCTACTGCACAACGCCATACAGCGCATGGCGGAATCAATTGTAATACCTCATTTGCATCAATGGGACTTCTATATGAAACGTCTATCCAAGTGGCTGACACGTACACAACAACTTGTTAACATATTCGGACCCGGTCAAATAGCGTTGATTTGGATTTTTTGTACACTGGATATTGCGCAAAATACTTGGCCTATCGTAACGATTTACGCACCAAAATATTCCTATCTAAATTGTCTAGTTAGCTGACTAGTTTATAATATAGGTTTATATTTGGAAAAAGACGAAAAAAAAACCGTGAAAATACGTGAAAAATTCTTACCTTATTAGCTGGCTCAATTCTCGATTGCTGCTGTCAAGTCATGCCACACGCCATGCTTACAAAAACTAGTGAGCTAATTGGTCTTTTTTGTCAGGAACCCATTTCTAACATCAGATCGACCACCTGATTGGTCGTTTTCGCGATATCCAAGGTACCGCGAAACCGTTTTTTCATTCCTTGTTCAGCTAATCGCAGAGCCTTTAAAACAGCGTCTGGCTGCTAGGGAGTCCCATGACGTAGCGCATGTCTAAGAATAGCCGGCCAATTAGCGATGCGGAAACGGAATTGGTGGGGCTATGTCCCAGCAGTACAGATTCTATGGGAGCGTAAATGGTGTGAGGTGTGAGAGAAATCGGTTATGGGCTTTAGTCAGGGGCACACGTCATCTTGTTGCTATTACTTCAGAAGGTTTGCCAAGTTTGGTTCAGTTTCACTTTCATGTGTTCAATAACACCACAAGGAATAACTTTCAACTTGTTGTCTAATTCTCAGTCTTTTTTTTTTACCGGTGAGGGCGCTTTTACAAAATGGTCGCCAAATGGCATTTTTCAAAGAATCTTTTTCAGGAAATACCCATATCATGTTATAATGATTTTTTTGGTGCTAAAATTAGTCTTTTGTTATTGTATATTATAATGCATCAATATTAACAATATACTTTAAGGGGTTTAAGGGCCACTTAGTGGGTTTAAGGGGTCATAAACTCTTAAAATACATTGATTTGTGAAGCCTTAAAAGAAGCCTTAGAAACTGTCACCAAGTGAAGGGTAGTTTTCTTTTCAACATTCTTCCTAAAGGGCGAAGAAGTCGGGCGAATGGCACCCAATACTAAACTTCAGGTCACTTAACCATTACATTTGACCCATACCTTTCCACACGGAAACCTTAGGGGCCATCACCCCGGTACTACGCCAGGGGTGGTGGAGCGCAACACTGGACCTGAAGGACGCATACCTACACATGGCTATCCATTCTTTCCAGGGGTGCAAAAAATGCGGGAGCTGGGAGCGCCGCTCCGAGGAAATGGTTGAAAGTCTTGTAGGTGTCTATGTGAACATTGCATGTTGCTCCTGAGGAAAGAAAACCTATTTGCACCCCTACATTCTTCAGACAGAAAATGGCTCTGTTTTTACATCAACAGCGAGACCTTCAAGTTCAAGAGCCTGCGCTTCAGGCTATCCACGGCCCCAAGGACCTTCACAAGGATAGTCAAGGTGATTGCCAAAGCTCTGCGGTGACAAAGAATGTTCATCTACATTTACCTCGACGACTGGCTGATCAATGCCTCATAGTACCCAGAGGCCCTTCGCTTTTAAATCTGGGAGACCTGCAGCCTTGTCAGCTCCCATGAACTAGCATCAGTGGGAGGAGTCAGCCCTCAAACCATCCCAGACCCTGCATTTCCTGGGCTCGGTCATAGACTTAGGCAGAGGGAAGGTGTTCTCGACAGCAGATAGAACAACAGCCATCCTCCTCTGCGCACGGGACCTCTCGCCAGGCAGACGGCTCCAGCCAAACTGTGGTTACGGCTTCTTGGCCATATAGCCAGCCTCACATCAGTCCTTCCCCAATGCCCCTATGTACGACGTACATACAGCTTCACGTTCTATCCAAGTACAGCCCCAAGAGAAACTGGATGTAGAAGGGGATAGACGTGTCTCCAAAGGTCCATCACGCCCTCTGATGGTGGATGCAGCCTCACAACATTCACCCTGGACGGTCTCGCTTCCAGGATTACCATAGACACGTCCAAGACGGGCTGGGGAGCCCACTTGGAAGGCTGGCAATTGGCAGTGTCTTTGACTCCAGCCATTACGAAGCATAACGTCAACCTTCTGGAGCTGTGGGTGGTCCGCCTGGCATTATGGTGCCTACTTCCCAGGGTCAAGGACCAGACGATCGCCCTACGCTGCAATAATCTCACGGTAGTGACTTATATAAACAAGTAGGAGGGTACCCATAGCCTGACTCTTTGTCAACAGACAATCAAGCTGGTGATATGGTGCCAGCACCACAGGATCGAGCTCCAGGTAGTCCATCTCCCGGGAGCAGACAACATTCTAGCGGGTACCCTGTCGAGAAGGGGAACAGTCATCCATGCCCCGACC
Organism: Ophioderma brevispina; assembly: GCA_023653785.1. NCBI lineage: Eukaryota > Metazoa > Echinodermata > Ophiuroidea > Amphilepidida > Ophiodermatidae > Ophioderma > Ophioderma brevispina. The sequence continues at coordinate 8,475 of JAMKCH010005341.1, forward strand.
AATTTCAGGGGCTTGTCGGTGGAATGGCACCTCAACCCAACAGTGTGCAAGGTGGTCTTCAAATGACTCCAGCGGCCTCTAATCAACATTTTGCATCGGCCGGGAACAACCGGCTCCCGACATACTGTTCGTGGGGAGCGGACCAGATGGCGTTCGCCATGGACGCAATGACGATCAGCTGGGACATGATCTCGGTATATGCGTTCCCCCGATAGCGATGATACCCATGGTGTGTGAGAAGCTCTCGAGATCCAGCGGGTGCAACCTGCTTCTAATAGCACAAACTGGCCCAGACAGATGTGGTCCCAGAAAGTACTTCCTGTCACGGCGGCGGAACGGTTTGACCTCCCAGGCAGATGGCTTCCGCCAAAGTGTGAATACGGCTTCGTAGCCTTATCGCAAGCTTCACAGCAGTCCTTCCCCAATGCCCCTACATATGAGGTACATACAGCTTCACATTCTGTCCAAGTTCAGTCCCAAGAGAGACCGGATGTCGAAGGATATAGATGTCTCTCTAAAGGTTCACCACGCCCTCAGTGGATGCAGCCTCACAAAATTCACTCCAGGCAGTCCCACTTCCACGCCCACCATAGACACGTCCAAGACGAGCTGGGGAGCCCACTGGGAAAGCAGCCGATTGGCAGGGTATTGGACTCCAGCCATTGCAAAGCATTACATCAACCTTCTGGAGCTGTGGGCTGTCCGCCTGGCATTACGTCGCCTACTTCCCAAGGTCAAGGACCAGACGATCACCCTACGCTGCAACAACCTCATGGTAGTGACTCAGTCGTAAATCTACGTGCATACTATGTAATGCCTGAGTGGACCAATTTTTCCAATGCATTGTGTAACTGGTATGAAAAGGTCTGTTATGTAGGACATACGCATGAGTTAGTGTAGACGTAGGGTTATGCACGAGTTTGGGGAACGGGCCCTTGGGAGGTACAAGCAGCCTGACTCTATGTCAACAGACAATCAAGCTGCTGATATGGTGTCAGCACCACAAGATCGAGCTCCAGGCAGTCCATCTCCTGGGAGTAGGCAACATTCTAGCGGGTGCCCTGTCGAGAAGGGGAACAACCATCCATGCCCCGACAAGGTCAGGTGCTTGTCGGTGGAGTGTGCAAGGTGGTCTTTATCAGACGCGAGTGGCCTCTAATCAATCTTTTGTAGCTCCGGGGAACAACCAGCTCCCGACATACTTTTCCTGGGGAGCGGACCAGATGGCGCTCGCCATAAACGCAATGAGGATCAGCTGCGACAGGATCTCGTCATATGCGTTCCACCGATAGCGATGATACCCAGGGTGCTGGAGAAACTCTCGAGATCCAACGGGTGCAACATGCTTCTAATAGTCCACACTGGCCCAGACAGATGTGGTTCCCGAAGTACTTCCTCTCCCGATGAGGAGAGACCTCTTGACGAACCCAGACAAGAAACGATTTCGTCTAGTGACCATTCAGACCCTTCACCTGACTGTATGGCGACTTTCATCAGATCCTACATGGCAGTAGGCCTTTCTGAAGAGGCTGCTGCCCTGGCAGAAAAGGCAAGGCATCTTTCAAAGAGAAAGACTTACAATGTCTGCATCAGGAAGTACCACGCATGATGCCAAAACAACAAAGTCGATCCTTATAAGCCTCTATGGGAAACGTAGCAGAGTTCATCACATGGGTTTTCCAGCAACAAGTGACCAGCGCTCGCTCCGTGAGAGCCTGCCGCACTGCCGCAGCTTCTGTCGATCATGGCTTCGCAGGTGATCTACCGTGTCTAATTCACCTGACCTGAATGACCTCTTGAAGAGAATGTTTCACGAGTGTCCTCCCATTGAAAACTGTGACTGAGAATTTGACATGAAGCTGAAAACAACTCCTTATGAGTATATAATCAAGGTCTACATTTGAAATACGCTCAACATAATTTTTTTCTGAAGAACGCGCTGGTTAATAACGTGGGGGGCACGCACTTCCCCACCCTCCACTTTAATTCTATCGATAGGTTTTTATTTTAATTAAAAGCATTTTGGCCGCCATTTTGAAGAAAAAAACGCCCTCAATTGATGAAAACCGTCATTGAGAATTTGATATTAGGTTGAAAACAACTAAATATGGGTTAATCAATAAGGTCCATATTGAAAACCAGACTTAATCAATTTTTCTGAAGCACTTTATAGACGGCTATTTTATTTTTATAGCATTTTTACCATTTTGGCGGCCATTTTGAAAAAGCGCCCTCAATCGATGAAAATCGTCACTGAGAATTAGACAACAAGTTGAAATCAACTCCTTAAGGGTTCAATAACAAGGTCCATGTAAAAATATCAGACTTGGCAAAACTTCTGAAGTAGTTGACGTGTGCCCCCTGACTACTTGAGCTATTCCATAATTAGAGCAGGAGCATGGACCCAGGTCAAACATCATCGTTCACCCCACTACAGAAAAGGTTTAACACCTTGGTAGTAGTAGTGTGGTGTCATTTTTTCAATAGGGGCCAATTTAAGGTTACACAGGGGTCAAACTTTTAAAATGAAAGGTATGCCATATTGTCCGTCTTGTCATAAGGAGTCCAAAATGTATAGTTTGTACCATCTATGACCATTGGTTTTGGGGTTATAGGGTAAAAAAGGGTAAATTTCCATTTGTACAGGGGTCAAAATATGAAGTTGCTCCAATTTTGGTCAAAATGTAAGAAGTTGTTCATCTAGCTTAATGTGTCAAAATAAGGAATAGTTTGCAATAATCGGCAATGTGAAACGGGATTGGGAAATCGTGCTAAGTTTATAAATAATAATATTATGACTAGTAGTAAAATGAGTAGTAGTAATTTCATTCATAAAACCTTGCCGCGCACAGTAGGAATTATTCATGAACAGTAACACGACCTGTGGATGGGGTGAGATATTCTAGCCAATCAGAGCGTCGCCCACGCGTGATCACTCCTTGCCGTTCAAGCATGATGTTTCACCGCTCGTCCATTAGTATCCTGTACATCAACAGGTACCCTACCAAGCGTCCTGTACATTACCAAGCTGTTAACTGTATGTGACGTAGTTGATAATAAATCTAGAATTGTGAGCTATATATATATATATATATATGACTGAGTTCGTGTGTCGTTTTCACCGGAAGAAGCATAGGGTTCTGCCCCCTATATCTTACCCAGGCCAACCGATCCACAGACGGAGGTTGCGGCGTCCCGCTACAAATTGGTGTCAGAAGTGGGATTCTTAATTGTGGGAGCGACACGTGTTATTTGGGTGAGAGGCGATTACAATGGCAGAAGGAGGTGATCAGAAGGGTGACACTAGTGACGACATGGAGTTGGAGAGAGAGGACGATCATGAGATATCCAGATATAGCGATTGGGACATAGGTGGAGTTGTGAGAGGTACCGATGTCGCCCCCGAACGAAAGGAGGAAGAACAGTGACGGTGAAGAGTGAGGAAAGCGAAAGGAGATGGAGACGACGACTCAGGAGCGTAGTGTGAGTGATGGAGATATGAGATGAGGATGCTTTAAGCATATCCCGGGGAGGTCAGAGGATGAGACTATGGGTGGTGAATTACGTGAAAGAGGAATGGTGAAATGAACGAGGGATACCAGTGATGCGTTTGGACAGATCCAGAGGACAAGAAGAGATAAAGTTACGACTACCAAGAGGTGCAACAGGAACTGAGGACGGATTTGGGCGAGATGAGAGAGCGCCAAAGCCAACGTTAGACCCAAGGATTACACCCGTAGAAGGGAGGACCGACGCAGAGAGAGTGACGGTAGAACAACTGATGAGAAGAGAGAATGGCGAAATTGTAGACGGATGGAAGATACAAGACCAAAGGATTGGGCCGAGGGGCTGCTCAAGGCGACAGGGAGACATGGAACGTGTCCTCAGATAGCACTTCACTAAGAATAGGAGATGCCAGAAGGTAAAGGAGATCACGAACGCATCAACGAAAGTGAGCGTCAACAAGTAGATAAGACGACAGGGATGAAGTAACGCTTACGGATGACTGAGCGCCACTCTTGTGAGGAGAAGAAGAAGGAGAGCGCCTGAGAGATACTGAGAGAAATTAGGAAACTGTTGCGAAACAAAGAGAATGAGACAGTTTAGAATGGATTGCAATTTTGGCCCCGTCTCTGCTGGAGAGAGAGCGCGGATGAGCGAACGCGAAGGGCGCGCCAGCATAGAAGGACGGGAACAGACGAGCAAAGTGCAGAAGTGTAATTTTATCGCGGGTACGTATCCTCAAACCGGATGCAAGGGAGGCTCAAAGGTACCCAGGTTGCGGAAGTGTTGAAGTTGGACCACGAGAGCAAGCAGAAATGGAAGGGAGAGATCAAGGGAAGATAGCCGCTAAACAGAAGGGAACGGTGGAGTAAAAGAGATGTGCCAGGCAGATCAAACGAGAGGAAGATCGTGGTATTATCATAGCACGGTTGATTAAGGAGGAGGAACTACGGAGACGAGCGGACCAGGCCGAGAGGGATCGTCAACGAATACTAGAAGAGAGTGAGGCAAGAGCCCGCGAAACCGAGAGTGTGAAAAGTAATGGATCCACATTAGCCAGTTGAGGGCTTATGGAGGGGATGAGGAAGATAGGTCACGACCAGCAGTAGTGAGTGGGACACCCAAGTTGCAACAGTGACAGGAGGGACATGTTGTGCAAAGTCGAGAGAAGCGACGTTCGGCCATCTTTACCACGCCTCGGAGCCGGGTCACTGGAGAGCCGAGGAGCGTTGCCGTGTGATGGGTGCGGGGAAGACTTGGTATCGCACTTTCAGGTATGAAAATGAGGGATGGTGTTGCCGGCCAGGGCCGAACGGGTCGGTTCCACACATCGTTACCGCTACGGCGGAGTGTACCACCCCATTTGATTGGGAGAAAAGTACTAGGGATGATGATCGTGAGACATCACTCAGTTATGGCCCTTATAACGGGCGACTGATGATACTGATTCGGCTTAGCCATCCCCATTCGAGGACAGGTATGCCTCCAAGCCTAGATGAGATTAAGGCTTTGAAATACGATGGGAAAACCCCCTGGAGAGACTTCCGTGTGCATTTCGAGGCTTGTCGAGAGTATAATAAGTGGACGGATATGAAGGCGACATTAGCTATTTACCTCTTGTCCGGGGGATGCCCTATCTTCCCCTGACATTAATGATGTTGACCCTAAGGAGATGACATACAAGTATGATGGAGGTGATGACAAGGTAATTTGGACAAAGGGAGTGTGCCGAGAATTTCTTTCAGGAGTTGCAACGAAGAGAGCAAAGGCAGGGCGAGAGTCTTCAGAGTCTTGGGATGGACATCAAGAGATTAACGGCATTACCATTTCCAGGAACTGAAAAGAAAAGGGAGGACAGGTTGGCACGAGATACTTGATGATGCTATAGCCGATCCAGTTATCCGTAAGGATCTGTTCAAAGCTAGGCCCGAGACGCTAGAAGAGGCAGTTCGAGAAGCTCAAGCCGTGGAGTCATTTCTCCGTACTTGTGCTTGACTGACCGGTGTCAGCATCATTCTGTTCTTGATTAGTTATCGACTTCGGTCGACGTTATCGAGTATTTCTGTAGATGTAGATTCCGCCGGAGAAACGACTTAATGAAACCAGCTAATATACAACCGTTACATGTAAGCGGATTGGAAGGGAGTTAAGGTTTTGGAGTTGACTCTGATAGAAATAAGGCGTAGGAGAAATGGTTGCCGACGCTTAACGTGATTGTTGCGGAGGTTAAACATGGAATGTTGGGGATGGATTCCTTCTGAGGTCCGGGGCGACGTTGGACTTAGGCCGGCTCCAGCTAACCTTAGGTGATGGTCATACTCATAGAAATAGACCGGAGAAGCCGGACGCCGTATCTTCCCTGTACAATGGCTCTGTCACACATGGGGAAAAATTGGGGGTCTTCGTGTTCTTGTCGGATGCACGCGGAAAACAACGAATGTAAGACGCGTTTATTTCTGAGCGTCTGGTGGCCGTTATCATGATAAGCACCCTTCGCGTATCCATGATCACGTATATCTTCAGGACCGCGCGATTCCCGCCCGAAACGTGATTTATGTAATGTTGTTGTTGTTGGTGGGTTAAAGGTCCATGGACATGCTTTAAACATACTTATAATACAATCAAAAATGGTTTCATTCATAGTAGTATTGGTATCAATGTAGTAAAAAATCTGCATGAAGCAGTAGTTGAGAAACCGTGTATTTGATAAAAATGGGCTAACATCATGTGTTTTTGGACAAGCTTCAAAGGAAATTCCAAAACGAAAGTGATTATCGCGCTGGCCGAGATGACCGGAAAAAAAACAAAGTGACGCCGACCGGTAACAAATACGCGATTCGCGTAACGCGTCATGATCGTCAACGTGGAACGGACGTGCGCGTGGCCCAGTTTTCTTGCATACGTACCTAGTTGACTTCTAGCGGTATATGCGTGTATGTTTGATTCATCTGGCCATGTTTTCTTGATTTGGAGCCTTAAAATTACGATAATAATGTGCTGTATGTCGACGGGTGCACCAGCGGCGACCACCGACAAGAGAATCAGAACAGAATAGCTTTATTCAAGTTCCTAGAAAAAAGCTACCGACAAGGAGAGATATCGGGATTGTGCGGTGCGGTTAGCCCAGTGTGAGCTTTGTTTAAAATGTTACTCTGACGTCATTAACGGGTCAAATCCAACTCCAGCATCTTGAAACGCGTTCGCGAAAACAGGAGAAGGCCCTGTCAGGTTAGGGTTTATATTTATCCTTGAAATTTAACACTTTCCCGATGTTCACTTTTAAAAATCTGTGTTGCGATATGATCAGGATACTGTTGAGGTACGAAAATGGTAAGAAATTAAGAAAATTAAAATAACCATTTCTTAATTTAGATGTAGGGCCTATAATAATTAAAAGTGTACTTGCCCTTTATGTCTAATAATATAAATGATTGTTTTCCTTTTCATATTTACATTGGAAAAAAGGAAAATGATCATTGTGACCGTTTCCCGTTCATATTTGCACTATGGTCATCTTCTTGAAATAATTATGTATCAAGAAGAAGAATAAATGTTTAAATCAATGACCTTTCCCTGTTTCTTTTTTCATACTTACTTATTATGAAAAATGCAAAACGATCATTGCAGCCAAGTTCAAAATATGTGTTAGTTTCGTTTTTACTTGTTTCGTCCATAAAACCTCCGAAATTTCTTAGAAGGGTGTGCTCGAACAGATCAAGTTGTCTTGCGGCATCCGAGCTCTTCAAATTGCAAAGTTGGGTTCTGTGTAGTCGCACCGGTCGCTCCTCAGTTGTTTGACGCAAAGACCGCGTAACCTTTGGTCGCGTCTATATGTAGGCGCAACGATCGCTCTATGAAAAATATTTCGCACATCTACCGAATGTTTACGAATCCCTTCCCGAGCAATACACGAAGACCCCCAAATTTTTGCCCATAGCTGACCAAGATTGCGGCGGCGTCTGGTTTCTCCGGTCTAGTTCTATGGTGGTGGTACAGTAAATGGTCAGTCGGCTGAGCAGGGGGCTTTCCATGTAAAGGCGGTCGCCGTCGAGGACACTACCGTGCCAGCGTGACATGAGGTGCTTTGTCGGCAGTGGTATGAGGTGTAACGGAAGTGTCGCAACTGTGTCTGATTGAGCCGCTGGATTCAGGTCCTTTGAGTGAGAGTGGATTGTTAGTGGCACGAAGTGTTGTGCAAGCTAAGAGGGTTGTCCCCGTCACGCTGACTAACATCGGAGATTTTCCTCGCGAAGTTAAACGAGGTACAACTTGGCTACGGTAACATTAGTAGCAGAGAGTGATGTGTATGAGACCCGTCAAGTTGAAGTTCCGAGAAGGAGAGGTGGAAGTACCAGGCTACCTTCGCGAGTGGTTACAGCGGAGTACCGCACATCTCGACGGGAAGACAAACAGAAAGTAGGGAAGTTTCTGAGTGAATACTAAGACGTGTTCTCCAGTGGAGATTTGGACATTGGGAGGACTACATGGGTGAAGCATAGCATTGACACAGGAAGTGCTCGGCCCATTCGACAGGCCTTGAGGCGATCGTCCCCACAGCAGAGGGAAGAGACGTGAACGACAGGTGAGCGAATTGCTCGAAAAGGGGTTAATACAACCTGTTGACAGTTCTTGGTCGAGCCCAGTGGTGCTGGTGTCCAAGAAGGATGGTACCAATCGTTTGTGCCTGGACTATAGAAAATTAATGAAGTTACTGTCAAGGATGCGTACCCCTTGTCGCGGATTGACGACTCGCTAGACGCGCTGGGTGGTGCGAAGAATTTTTGCAACTTGACTTAGCTTCCGGATACTGGCAAGTTGAGATGGATGATGATGCTAGGGACAAATGGGCTCTCTCCACTACGAGTGGATTATAATGCGTGGAATGTGTTGCCCTTTGGTTTGCAATGCTCCGTCTACCTTTGAGCGACTGATGGAGAGGGTGTTAGCAGGCTTGAGATGGGAGACCCTGTTGGTATACCTGGATGACGTGATCGTGTTTGGTAATACGATAGCTGAGTCGGTAGACCGACTAGAGACCGTTCTAGTGAGATTCCGAGAAGTAGGATCGAAGCTCAAGCCTTCAAAATGCCACTTGTTTCAGAAACAAGTAAGCTACCTGGTACATGTGGTATCTGAAGAGGGTATTCATACCGATCCATCTAAGAGAGGCTGTGCGAGATTGACCAACGCCTAAGACCCTCACGCAGGTGCGTAGTTTCTTGGGGCTTGCGTCGTACTACCGGTGGTTTATTCGGGACTTTGCCGGGATTGCAGCACCCCTTGACGGAGAAGGCGGCTACCTTTGAGTGGACAGGTCAGTGCAAGGAAGCTTTTAGTAGTTTAAATGAGGCGCTGATCAACGCACCGATCCTGGCTTACCCGCAGTCGAAGGGGCATTTCATCCTTGACACCAACGCCAGTAACTTTGCAATAGGTGGAGTACTGTCGCAAGAGCAGAATGGCGAGGAGAGAGTGATAGCAAATGGCAGCAAGTCCTTATCTCGCCTAGAACGGAACTACTGTGTGACGAGGAGGGAACTGTTAGCAATCGTGGTGTTTCTTAAGAAATATCGCCACTATCTGGGGGGGGGGGAAGTCGAGTGAAGGTGCGGACGGATCACGGCCCGCTGAGATGGTTGTGTAATTTTAAGAATCCAGAAGGTCAACTAGCGCGGTGGCTAGAAGTGTTGTCTACCTCAATATAGAGTTAGAATATGACCTGGTAGGCGCCACCAGAACGTCGACGGACTGTCGCGAATACCATGTAGACAGTGTGGGCGACTGTAGGCAAAGAATTTACAGAAGGAGGAAGCGCAACCAGGGACAGAGACGGATCAGCCGATAGACTTTAGGTCGGGTGCCAGACTGACCAAAACGAGGGCCGAGGATGAAGTCCTCCAGGGGATTACTCTGGAAGCCTTGTTGGGGTCGCCAGACTTCAAGTTGGCGTAGAAGAACAAGAAATTGACAGCTATACCCAATCATCGGGGTTTGAACCAACTGAAGAAGGCGGGCTGAACAATAATGACCACTGGGAGAGAAGCTCTCCGGACCCATCAGTGGTTCAAGCCGGGTACGTGGCTGTGGAGCCTGAAATCACCCTGGAAAGCATACGTGAAAAACAGTCGCGGGATGAGACGATGATCGATGGCTTTGGTCATGACGAAGAAAGAAGCGGGAGAGGAAAGACCCCCTTGGTCAGAAGTCTCTGCACTATCTTCCGCCTTGAAAACGTATTGGGGCCAGTGGGACACGTTGGCCGTGAAAGAGGGTGTCTTGATCAAGAGATGGGAAAGCGATGACGGAAAGGTGAGGGGATGAGAGAGATGAGGGGAAGGGTGTTAGACGAGCTACATGCGTCGAAAGCAGGAGGACATCTAGGGCGGAACAAGACCCTGCCCAAAGTACAAGAACGCTATTATTGGGTTGGAATGAGCGCTGATGTTAGAGCGTACGTGCGTAGGTGTGTGGGTTGTGCTAGAAGGAAGGGACCGCCAAAACGCCACCGAGCTCCGCTTCAACAGTATCAGATAGGAGCCCCACTAGAACGCGTAGCAATAGATGTGTTAGGGCCCTTGACAGAGACAGACAATGGGAATCTGTATATTCTAGTTGTGAGTGATTATTGGACCCGCTGGATGGAGGCGTATGCCATCAAAGACCAATGCGCTGAGACAGTCGCTGGTAAACTGGTAGATGAGTTTGTTTGTCGGTTTGGAGTCCCGAAGGAGTTACACTCGAATCAGGGCCGTAACCTCGAATCGAAGGTGTTCGAGGAGATATGCAAAATTTTGGAGATAGACAAAACTCGCACGACCCCATATTACTCTAAGTCGGATGGCCTGGTTGAGCGTTACAATCGCACCATAGCAAATGCTGTGTCATTGATGATCCAGCCATTTCAGAACCAAAGGGATTGGGACCAGTATCTGCCTTATGTGGGATTTGCCTATCGATCCAGTGTGCAAGCAACGACAGGTGAAAGCCCGAACATGATGATGTTGGGTCGCGAGATCAGCCTCCCTATTGACCTGGCGATCGGTGCAGTCCCAGAAGAAGAGGTGTGTGATACGGACTATGCAGGAGAATTGGGGGAACTATAAGAGGGATCGCCGAGAGAGCTAGACATGGTCTGGAGATCAACACCAAGAGACAGAAGAGAAATTATGACCGTCTGGTGCATGGTCCAGTGTTCCAGGAGGGTCAGTTTGTCTGGCTCTATAATCAGCAACGGAAGGTGCGGCTCTCAAAGAAACTAGCTCTACCATGGGAGGGTCCATATTTGGTAGTTACTGCCCTTTCAGATGTGGTTTTCAGGATACAGAAGTCTGCACGTAGCAAGCCGAAGGTGGTACATGCCGACCGGTTAAAGATGTACGAAGGCCCCGAGCTGGTAGGATGGAACTACCGAGCACCAGGAATAGAGTGTGAAATTGGCCCAGTAGCCAATGGGGAAGAGGAGGCCCCGAGGTACTTGCACCAATAGGGGATCACAACATTGAGTCCGAGAGGCCTACACTAGGGGATCAGCTAGTGGTAGAGAAGGAGCCAGCACTACCTGTAGAGGTAGCTAATAGCAGACAGACCAAGGAAAAGAACAGGTGGGCGAGGCGGCGGAGTCTGATATCGTCATTGGCCAGCCCAGAGAAGATGGACAGGGGAAGGAGCTTGTGTAGAGAAAGAGGGCGGGACGGTTAGTCCCGAGGACGGCAGCGATATGCCAGAGACCAGGCAAGACAGGCCCCCAACGGAACATCAGGAGGAGGCAATTAAAGAGGGATCAAATGGGCGAACAACAGAAGCCGATCACGGCGATTCAGTGGGCACAAGCGTAGAAGGAACCCCAAGCGTAAGCGCCGTAAGCCCGTCAGGTTCCGATAGATATAGGGGATGGTTGGAACTGAGTTAAAGGGGAAAATACTTTTAAACTCAACACTTGTAGCAAATTATGATTATTTCATGATTGTGTTATTGTAGAGTTAGTTATTTTGTAGTTAGCCACCGGTCAAATATGGAGTGATAGACAAGGGAGATTCATGGAGGATAATTATTGTGCAAAATTGATGGAAGCAGAATCACAGACGTGATTACGATAATTCAGATGCATAATTAGAAATTGTGTAAATTAGTAAATTGCAGGTAGGCCGTCTCGTCGTCGCGTTGTCATGGTCATGTGGAGGTAGTTCAACTTGACCGTTCCATTGGGTATATGAGGCATCTCTGTAGTTGAGAACCGCTGAATGGAGGCAGGCGACATAATGAATACCAAGACAGGCATGATGACGCATGGATGGCCAGACGGGCCTGGGTGACCTAGCCAGACAGGCATGATGACGCATGGATGGCCAGACGGGTCTGGTGACTAGCCAGACGAACATGAGGATGTATGAAGGATGGCCAGACGGGCCTACGGTGTAGAAAAGACAGTCAGACAGTAGGGTGATGAGTGAAATGCCATACCCTCGGTTGGATTTTAAGGCTGGGTATGAGCACGAGCGAACAACAGCTTAATGGTTCTGTGTACAAGCCACCCACGGAGTGGCTCAGTTGGTCTTAGGGAGTTGGGTCGCTATCTGAAGGTTCCGGACGCAACTGATAGTTGGGAGACTTTGCTGATTGGATCAGATGTTGCGATGGTGCGGGAAAGTCTTGGGGGTAATAAAGGGGTGTCCACAAGGTGGATATCCTCCAGACTTTAGCGCTGTGTAACTATCTGCTAGCAAAGTTTCAGCTGCAGTGACCGTGAATTATAGAGGTTCCTGAAGGTTCAAGCGGACCGGCTACCGAGGACGAGGTGGGCCAAACAGGGGGCCACCAGACCAGAGAGCTGATGGATAAGGACGATGATGCCTCCAGCCCTGATTTAAAGAAGTAACGAAATTGTCAGTAGATATCTAGACTGGTGTTGTATCAGCAGAAGCTTTGGTTGTTCTGTTCACTACACAGTACAGACACGTGTATAATAGCCTTCTAAAGAAGATAGATGTCTACGAAAGAATTGCCAGGATAAAGCTCCGCAGATGATACAGTACAGGTGTCAATGTTGATGCACCAACGCCTCGGAATAAAGCGGATGTATGTTACGTCCCTGGGGTTAGTGCGCAGTTACGCACCTATTGAAGCGGACGGGTTGCCAACGGACGATGAAGAGGCTGTACACGTGGCGTGCTGCAGGGCCGAAAAAGAGGTAGTCACAAAGATGACAGTGAACGGGCGTGACGACTAAGGTGAGATCAACCAGATCAGCGAGATGACAACACCTGACTGGGGCGATGCGATGACAACACCTGACTGGAACAATGCGATGACAACACCTGACTGGAGCGAGCGATGACAACACCTGACTGGAGCGATGACTACACTAGACGGGCGGTTGCTACAATATGAAGAGTAGTTTAAGAGTAGTTAAGATTAGTAGGAGTAGTTTAAGAGTAGTGTAATGAGTAGTACCAGCGCACATTTCCAATCCCGTTTAGCTATCACGTCCATGTGCCGGGACGGCACAATCTGGGGAGGAGGCTGTGAAACGAGATTGGGAAATTGTGCTCTGTACGTTTATAGACAAATCCGACCAGCCAAATGATGGTCAGAATTGATCCGCCATTACTGGGGGGCCTCCAACCCAAAACCTACCCAAATCTTTTGTACGTGTGTGCCACGCTTGATTAAGTATAATTCAAAAGCTACACTTAATCTGCACATTTGGGTGAATTCAAGCAAGATGCACCACAGCTATGGCTGCCAGTGAGGTGTTGGAATGTGTCAAATCGGATTGGTGTATAAATAATAATGACTAGTAGTAAAATGAGTAGTAGTAATTTCATTCATAAACCTTGCCGCGCACAGTATGAATTATTCATGAACAGTAACACGACCTGTGGATGGGGTGAGATATTCTAGCCAATCAGAGCGTCGCCCACGCGTGATCAATCCTTGCCGTTCAAGCATGAGGTTTCACCACTCGTCCATTAGTATCCTGTACATCAACATGTACCCTACCAAGCGCCCTGTACATTACCAAGCTGTTAACTGTAAGTGACGTAGTTGAAAATAAATCTAGAATTGTGAGTTATATATGACTGAGTTCGTGTGTCGTTTTCACCGAAAGAAGCATAGGGTTCTGCCCCTTATAACTTACCCAGGCCAACCGATCCATAGACGGAGGTTGCGGCGTCCCGCTACAAATGCATAGTTATCATGTTATGTGACAAAATATAGGTCATAGGGTAACATAATCCAATTGGCGTTGAGCTTCTTTGACCCTTATCTCGGTAAGTAAACATTTAACATAATCAAAACTATACTTTTGGGGAGTCCTCTTTCCTCAGGCAATAATTTGCAAGTATTTAAAATATAAGCAGATTATCTGTGCAAATTGAGATTGACTTTTTTATACGAACTACTTGAATAAGGCCCTATTCTGCTCCTGCTCTAAATGCACGCGATTTACCTCTTCCTGTTATAGTTCTATGACAAGCACAAAGCGGTGCGGAGATCTTAGAAACATCTTGCGCGAGCGCAATTGCTTTGAATCCGAAAACATGGAAGTAGTTGTTTTGCATGTGCTAATAATATTTGTTCTGGAGATGTGAAGTCTAAATAGTCAAGATTTTATACAAGAAAATCATAATATGACAATCACGCCGGCGCATGCAGCTAACCACCAATAAGCGAAGCTGTGAGACTTTATAAGGTGAGATGAAGTTGGTACTTTCAGAAAATCATGGCCGTTTACAACCACGTACGCAGTTAAGTATCGTTTGCATTCAAAATGAAACAGAATTAGTTTCGGTCATTTGCATAGGGAACTGACTTGCTAATCAATGTTTGTATTTTAGCATATAGAGACGAGACCTCAGTAAGACTGGTGAGCGGCGGGAAGCCGTGACGAGGTCGGGTGGAAGTTTACTACAATGGCCGATGGGGGGGGCAGTGTGTGATGATGACTGGACAATCGAAGATGCCAAGGTAGTCTGTCGACAGCTGGATTTCGATGGTGCACTCGCAGCCTATACACGAGACACATTTTGTGCGAGTCTAACGCTTCCCAAGTTACAAGTTACCATGGGTATGCGTCACACCACCAGCGAACAAACTAAAATTGTTTCTAGAATTTCTCCAAAACAGGGGAGTTCATGCGCGCTTTACCTACTTCCGTTTAACACTTGTCAACCGCCATAATGATAATCCCCCCGGAGGATAATCCTCATCTAATTCCACTTTTTGAAGAAAAAAGGGCAAAGTCGTCAGCGATCGGGTCATCTAAAATAAACATTGACCTTTCCTTCCGTGTGGACTTAAGTTAACCTCACACGCAATGTGGTACTCAATGCCCCATCAGTTTCCAGATGAAACCAATTATCGATGGCCCATAAATTTTAAGTGGGGACAATGAATAAATGAACTGTTTACAAATGAGATAAATGTAGCGGCGACCACATACGGCCCCAGGGCAAAGAGTGATCCCAGACAATAAAACGGTATTGATCGATCAATACTGCTAATTGGCTATAAAAGAATTCTCCCGTGCGGCTTATAAATGTTCCCTGTGAGATTTGTGTATTAAAATGTGAATATTGCGTGCCGGCTAAGATATTTTTGCGTGCGACATGTTCCGTCGGAGGCTTTCCTCCGAGGCAATACTTTGGTCCTGAAACTGGGAATCTCGCCTTAAGGTGAGATGAAGTTGGTACTTTCAGAAAATCATGGCCGTTTACAACCACGTACGCAGTTAAGTATCGTTGCATTCAAAATGAAACAGAATTAGTTTCGGTCATTTGCATAGGGAACTGACTTGCTAATCAATGTTTGTATTTTAGCATATAGAGACGAGACCTCAGTAAGACTGGTGAGTGGCGGGAAGCCGTGGCGAGGTCGGGTGGAAGTTTACTACAATGGCCGATGGGGGGGGGGGGGGCAGTGTGTGATGATGACTGGACAATCGAAGATGCCAAGGTAGTCTGTCGACAGCTGGATTTCGATGGTGCACTCGCAGCCTATACACGAGACACATTTGGTGCGAGTCTAACGCTTCCCATTTTGTTCGATGATGCTGGCTGTACAGGATATGAATCAAGGATTCGAGATTGCTATGGCAACTGGGGAGGATGGAATGACTGCCGTCACTGGGATCATGCTGGAGTTGAGTGCCAAGCAGATGAAGGTAGCTACATTTGACGATTCCACTTTGGTGACTCTACTTTGGGCCCGGGGGGGGGGGGCACTTGTATTCAAAGGTGGATATGATGCGTGAACAAGAAAACGCGTAAAAATGGTGTCTTTTTTCCAACAGGCGATGTACGCGCGTACATCGTTTAGGGTGTCAAAAACAGCAAAATATGGAAAAAAGGGTATGTTTTTTTCTTAACCCTGAAATTGTCATGTTATGTCTCATTAAGCAGGGATCAAAATCATCCAAAAGATTGTAATCGGAATTTGGGAAGTAAAACAAAGCAAGATAATAAAGGGTATATTTACGATTCAATGCACTTTGTACTTGTTGAGGGTATCATAAACAGATAAAAATACTTGTTTAGGGTATGTTTTAGCTTGTTTTAGGTCGGTGAAAATACGTGTTTAGGGTGCATTTTGAAAGTCCATGTTCACGCATCATATCCACCTTTGAATACAAGTAGCCCCCCGGGACTTTAGGACCCCACATTGTGGTGCCTAACTTTTAGCAGCCTATACTTTACTAGTTATAATATAAAGTTTAATTTTCCTAACTCTGACCCTTAACCCTAATCCTAACTCCTAAACCAAACCCTGAATCTTTAGTTGGGTCGAAGGATGGTGTCTAAAGTTGGGTCGTTGGGTCGTGTTTTTCCACTAAAAATCTTCTAATTTTCTTACTGTATATGAGGCGTTGACTTCCGATTTCCAAATGTTATCATCGACGTCAGAGGGTAGCTTTAAAAACGTCAACGTACGCCTATTTCATTCATACCAAATAGGTCTATAATCCTTTAGCCACGTGTATAGCATGTAATTTTCCTTTTATATGTATACCCCATTCGAAGTTCCACATGTAACAAATTATTTCTATTTCGGCCTTAGGGTTAAGGGGGTGTTAAAGGTCCATGACCCGATCGCTAATAGCCTCGTCCCCAGAAGCCCCAGATTTTACCGGAAGTGGTCAACTTTTTGGTATCAGAAGAAAGCTACTATTTTTCTCATTTACCCTGTGAAATCTTAGAGCCAAAGGATATATGGTTTGGAAGTTATGAGCGAAATGTGCCCCATTTTGGTCGACCAATATTAATTTTACACAGTACTCTATGGGGCTTACAAAATCACGTTTTTAGCTCTCACGTCAAAACGGATTGAAATATCGGCGCGAAACTTTACAGATGGAGTTTTGGAGTGAAGGCCAATCTATCAAGATGAAAACTTCATATCCTTAAATCGGGCCATCCCCATTTAAGGCAGGAATTCAAAGGAACTGTTTTTTGCCGTATCTTCTTAATTATTGTTCCAACATCTATAAAAGTATACATATTTGAGACGAAAATGACTCAAGGAATCCAAATACGATAATTTTTTTTCCAAAAAAATGTATTTTTTTGAGAAAATCATGAAAATGGTGATTTTCACTCATTTTTTGGGTTCCCTATAAAAATGTGCCTTGTTCGTTTTGGTATTCCAGAGTCATAGTTCTAGGCAGGGGAGGGCGGCCAAGAAATCCCATTTTCAGCCGTTGCCATTGGTTTAACACGTAAAAGCGAAATCTTGACGAAAAATTCTGATTTTTTTATATGTTGTCAAGGAATATTTTCTTATTCCAAAACCGTTGGAGTTGAAGAATCTCCATTATTGCTGTATTTTCGTTTGACATTTTTGGTGAATTGCTATATGAGTGAGGCTTGGCCGCCACCGCCTGGTTCTTAGGTCGGTATTTCCCGTTTTTCAAATTCTGCACTATTTTTCAAATTACTTACTAAAAAGGCAACAATCCGCGTGCGTTAATTTGGAGCAACGCCAAGATTGTTCATTATCATGCTTTGAGGTGTCCGATATGCGATAATTATTGGATCCTATCCATGATAATGATAAAATTGGATGATTTGCGCCCAATATGATTGGGTCTTGCTATGAGTTTTAAAATATTGGGCTCGACTGCGTCTCGCCCAATATTTTTGCAACTCATAGCTCGACCAATAAATTTGGGCTGAATCAATCAAATTTTATTACAAAGTTGGACATATATCCCGATTTTTAACAATACTGACCCTAGTTTTTGATATGCTCTATGCGATGCATTTCATTTCTTCCTTGTTGCTGATATGGATTTCGAGTAACTGGGAACCAAAAATCACGAATTATCGCCCAAAGTGAACACAGAGAAAATCGCCATATTGTCCAAATGTTGTCCCGTTTCGCTACAAAATATGGCCTTATTTCAAAACACAAGCGTTTCATCTCTTATTTGTCACACTGCTTCTGCACCAGGTCACATTACGTCATCTGGGTTCTTTATGATCAAAATCCAACAATTAATGACGCTCAAATCGTGAAATTAAAATCCCGTTCTGTTTGTAAAAGCAACTCACGTGGGCAGCCATTTTACAATTTACAAGTTACCATGGGTATGCGTCACACCACCAGCGAACAAACTAAAATTGTTTCTAGAATTTCTCCAAAACAGGGGAGTTCGTGCGCGCTTTACCTACTTCCGTTTAACACTTGTCAACCCTCCATAATGATAATCCACCGGGGGATAATCCTCATCTAATTCCACTTTTTGAAGAAAAAAGGGCAAAGTCGTCAGGGGGAAAACCTTCCCCCTGCCCCCCCCCCGCCTGTTACGCCACTGTTGTGGGGTATTTGTTAGTGTGAGGCTGAAATAAAAATGAATTTGTTTCCTGTAGAATTTTAAAGGGGTATATGGAACTCTTTCAGATACTTTTGTATGTAACTGTGTGCACACAATTACAAGGTATAGAGGCAATTAGGAAATTTCACCGCTTATTTACCTTCCGCATGATATCTTCTATAGTTGTTGTATTTATTACTTACAGATGAAACCGATGTGTGGTTCATCGTTATTCGCACAGCAATAGGGGTTTGCTTTTCCATTGTCGCAGGGGTCAGTCTCTATAAGTTATACAAGACATGGTGCCAGAACAACCAACAGAGGAATACACACTGGAGGATAACACTCAGGAATACGGAGCCAGCAGCACCAGTACAAAATTTAAACACGTCAACAGTAGTAGAGAACATAAGTGTACCCGCTGCACCCCCAGCATATGCAGCAGCATCTGTACCGCTCTCGACAGCATGGCCACCACCGGATGGTAATGTGAGCATGACGGTACCCTCACCGGCAGCTCAAGATCTTCCTCCCAGTTACGATGTTGTTATGGAGGATCTCGAAACATTTGCCCCTCCTCCAGGGAAAATTCACACGGATGGAAATAGGACCTAGTGGAAGTTATCGGACAAAATCATAATGACTTTTAAATTGCCGATCATCATGACTTTTAAATGGCTTACTGTATTTTGCGAAACGAAACGAAACGAAACAGAACTCCCATTGGATTACACGCTTTATTCCGTTATGCACGTTATGCATGCATGACGGAATAAAGCGTGTAATCCAATGGGAGTTCTGTTTCGTTTCGTTTCGTTTCGCAAAATACAGTAAACCCTTTTAAATTGCCGAACATAAAAAGGACATCGCCGAATAAGGAATGGAGGACGCCCTCTATAGTTTCATGAGAGCAGATGAACTTGAAACGTTCCGCATTTTAAAGGGACATGTTCAAAGTTTAACTTTTGCCGGTTTTCAAAAAATCCCACTTAAATTCCCTTAAAGTCGGTTTTATGTAAAATTATAATACAGGCTTCAATGGGTAATTGAAATTTCCAAATGTGAACCCTTTCCCCCAAGAACCACAATGCCGCTTTGTAAGGATGTGCGTTATATTATTTAGCAATATATATATATGAGTGGCATTCTGGTTATTGGGAGGAAAGACCTCATTTTTGCATTTTTGTTTTCTGGGGGCCTGAACACTAAATGGAATTCCATAAACAACCTATTACATGTGGTAAGGCATGCTAATCTATCAAGGGCTCAGTTCAATAGCCTTGAATGAGCACACGTTAACAACAGCTGACCATGCATGTCCTGGGTATCATAAATCATACTAAAATACAAGGTGATGTATTTGCTCAACACAATGGTGAATGAAAGCTATTGAAATGTGCCATGGGAATTGTGATTTTATTAGCTCATAGTGCTAGCAAGCTTGCTCATGATATCAACAGCGCGGTCATGGGCCATGCTTTATGCGGGCCATTGTGGGGTGACTATAAAACAAAGACCCAAGACCCAAAGACCCAAGACCCCCTCAACTATAAAACAAACACCCCCTCAACTATAAAACAAAGACCTCCTCAACTATAAAACAAAGACCCTCTCAACTATAAAACAAAGACCCCCTCAACTATATAACAAAGACCCCCTCAACTATAAAACAAAGACCTCCTCAACTATAAAACAATGTTTTATGTTTTATGCAAATTACTCACCTGAGTATTGCGCCAAAACAGCATGTACAGTGTGTGTGTGTAAGCTGTTTTGGCGCAATCCGGTAAGGTGATCCCCAAATATGTTACACACAGCTGTGTATGCATGGAGCGGAGCTGACGAGGTCGAGTACAAACACGTGCGTTTTATGTTTTATTCAAATGACTCCCTGAGTATTGCGCCAAAACAAGCTGTTTTGGCGCAATCCGGTAAGGTGATCCCTAAATCATGTTACACACAGCTGTGTATGGAGCGGAGCTTACGAGGTTTAGTACAAACACATGCATTTTATGTTTTATGCAAATGACCCACTGAGTATTGCGCCAAAGCAGCTTGGGTTGACCATATATAGCCGACGCCGCGCCGCGAGTAAACATCTTCAAGTTGGACAGAACCACTACTGTTTTTGTTTCAAAAACTGTTAGATAACTGCCACATAACTATTAAAACTTTATTTACAGCTGAACACAGCTTTTCAAGAATTTTCTTCAACGACTTTTAAAACTGTCATTCTGTTACTTTGGCGTGTGTTGCGACCCAATACGTACAAATTTGTACGTAATGGGCTCAAGTCTCTTATTTTTGGCACAATTTTATGTTCTCGGCCCAATACGTACGAAAAATAATTTCAGTCTGAAAAATGAGGGCGCATCATAAGATCTTGAAAGTAAAGTTCTCCCTCCCGCTTCAAACTCTCCTCTACGTTTCGACCACATAACCATTTCGACCCAATAAAACCTAAACTTAAAATGCTTCAAAATTGAATTTGTACGTATTGGGCAGAGGTGGCCAAATTGTCAATTACTTAAATTGTCATAATTGCTCAAAACATGCATTTTTACGTTATATTATATTATAACACAAACATAAAAATGAGTGAAATGGTCATAAATTGCTCAAAAATGGAATTTGTACGTATTGGGCCCAAATGTTAATTTCTGGCAAAATTTCAGGTTCCCCGGCCCAATACGTACTTACATAACTTTAAAAAAGTCTCCAAAAGTTGTTTTTCATTGGCTCAGCCTAAAACCAATTCGGCCCCATAACCATTTCTACCCAATATAACCTTGTCCTATTTCAAATTGATATGGGGGTTGGGCTACTTGGCCTATGATACCTAAATTAACCCTCGTCCAACCAAGGGTTTTTGTACTACGTTCACGACCGAGGGGGGGGGGGTCCCCCTGATTTTTCGTAATTAAGCGACAAACATCATCTTGTTTGGTATCAGTATGTAGCTACATATGTCCTTTCTTTATATCAAGTACAAACATATCAAGTTTTAACAATATGACATCATAGTGACGTCATAACCGAGAGCTTATTTTCAAGCTTTGAGAGGTGTCGATAGCGATATAATTTTTGGATCTCTATCCATGATAATGATAAAATTGGATGATTTGCGCCCAATATGATTGGGTCTTGCTATGAGTTTTAAAATATTGGGCTCGACTGGTCTCGCCCAATATTTTTGCAACTCATGCTCGACCAATAATTTGGGTGAAGCAATCAAATTTGATTACAAAGTTTGAACATATATCCCGATTTTTTTTAACAATACTGACCCTAGTTTTGAGATGCCTCTATGCGATGCATTTCATTTTTCCTGTTGCGATATGGATTTACGAGTAACTGGGAACCAAAAATCACGAAATATCGGCGCGAAAGGAACACAGAGGAAATCGCCATTGTCCAAATATAGTCCCGTTTCGCTACAAATATGGCCTATTCAAAAACACAGGCGTTTATCTTCTTATTTGTCACATGCTTCTGCACCAGGTCACATTACGTCATCTGGGTCTTTATGATCCAAATTCCAACAATTAATGACGCTCAAATCGTGAAATTAAAAATCCCATTCTGTTTGAAAAACAACTCAGTGGGCAGCCATTTCAATTTACACGTTACCATGGGGTATGCGGTCACACCACCAGCGAACAACTAAATTGTTTCTAGAATTTCTCCAAAACAGGGGAGTTCATGCGCGCTTTACCTACTTCCGGGTCACACTTGTTCAACCCTCCAAATGATAAATCCCCCGGGGATAATCCTATTTAATTCACTTTTGAAGAAAAAAGGGCAAAGTCCGTTCAGGGGGAAACCTTCCCCCTGCCCCCCGCCTGTACGCCAATGTTGTGGGTATTTGTTAGTGTGAGGCTGAATGAAATAAAAATGAATTTGTTCCTGTAGGAATTTTAAAGGGGTGATATGGAACTCCTTTCAGATACTTTTGTATGTAACTGTGTGCACCACAATTAACAAGGTATAGAGGGCAATTAGGAAATTTCACCGCTTATTTACCTTCCGCATGATTCTTCATAGTTGTTGTATTATTACTGACAGATGAAACCGATGTGTGGTTATAGTTATTCGCACAGCAATAGGGGTTTGCGTTTCCATTGTCGCAGGGGTCAGTCTCTAAAGTTATACAAGACATGGTGCCAGAACAACCAACAGAGGAATACACACTGGAGGAATAACACTCAGGATACGGAGCCAGCGGCACAGTACAAAATTTTAACACGTCAACAGTAGAGAACATAAGTGTACCCGCTGCACCCCCAGCATATGCAGCAGCATCTGTACCGCCCTCTCGAAGCATGGACCACCACCGGATGGTAATGTGAGCATGACGGTACCCTCACCGGCAGCTCAAGATCTTCCTCCCAGGACGATGTTGTTATGGAGGATCTCGAAACATTTGCCCCTCCTCCAGGGAAATTCACACGGATGGGAAATAGGAACCGAGTGGAAGTTATGGACCAAAATCATAATGACTTCTTTTAATTGACGATATCATGACTTTAAATGCTTACTGTATTTTGCGAAACGAAAGGAAACGAAACAGAACTCCCATGGATACACGATTTATTCCGTTATGCACGTTATGCATGCGTGACGACTAAAGCGTGTAAGCCAATGGGAGTTCTGTTTCGTTCGTTTCGCAAAATACAAGTAAAACCCTTTAAAATTGCCGAACATAAAAAGGACATCGCCCGAATAAGGAATGGAGGACGCCCCTTTCTTATAGTTTTATGAGAGCAGATGAACGTGAACGTTTCCGAATTTAATTAAGGGGACATGTTCAAAAGTTTAACTTTTGCCGGTTT
The DNA here is from genome assembly GCA_023653785.1 of Ophioderma brevispina. Taxonomy (NCBI): domain Eukaryota; kingdom Metazoa; phylum Echinodermata; class Ophiuroidea; order Amphilepidida; family Ophiodermatidae; genus Ophioderma; species Ophioderma brevispina. The sequence goes on from JAMKCH010005341.1 coordinate 31,623, forward strand.
CAAAAAATCCACTTCTTATTAAAGTCCCCTAAAAGTCGGTTGTATGTAAAAATTATACATTACAGGCTTCAATGGGTAATTGAAATTTCCAAATGTGAACCCTTTCCCCAAGAACCACAATGCCGCTTTCTAAGGATGTGCGTTATATATTAGGCAATATATATATGAGTGGATTATGGTCTTGGGGAGGAAAGACCTCATTTTGCATGTTTGTTTTCTGGGGCATGAACACTAAATGGGAATTTCATAAAACCCACCTTTACACTGTGGATAAGGCATGCTAATCTATCTATAAAGGGCTTCAGTTAAATAGCCTTGAATGAGGCACACGTTAACAACAAGCTGACCATGCAGTTCTGGGTATCATAAATCATACTAAAATACAAAGGTGATGTATATTTGCTCAACACAATGGTGATGAAAGCTATTGAAAAGGGCAAGGGAATTGTGTTATTTAGACATAGTGCTAGCAAGATGGATATGATTCAACAGCGCGGGTCTGGACATTGCTTTATGCGGGCCATTGTGGGGTGACTGATAAAACAAAGGACCCAAGACCAAGGACCCAAGACCCCCTCAACTATAAACAAGAACCCCTCAACTATTAAAAACAAAATACCTCCTCAAATATAAACAAAGACCCTCTCAAACTATAAAACAAAGACCCCCTCAATATATAACAAAGACCCCCTCAACTATAAAACAAAGACCCTCAACTAGAAACAATGTTTATGTTTTAGAAACATTACTCACTGAGTATTGCGCAAAACAGCATGTACAGTGTGTGTGTGTAAGCTGTTTGGCGCAAAAGGTAAGGTGATCCCAAAATATGTTACACACAGCTGTGTATGCAGGGGCGGAGCTGACGAGGTCGAGTACAACACGGGCGTTTCCATGTTTATCAAATGACTCCTAGTTAGGGAGCCACGATCTTTGAAACTGAAAGATTGGCGCGGCTGCTCTAAAAAAATTGGTGGACTTAAAAAGGGGATTCAAGTAGGGGAACATCTTGGGCATCAGAAAACTGATTGTGGATTATTCTCAACGATTGCGAAAAAATAGAAAATCCAAGATGGCGTACAAAATGGGCCGCCGATTGACATTAATGAACCGGGTTTAGCCGTAACTTTTGACTGCAATCTTAACAACTGAACGAAATTTGTTGTCATCTGAAAGAGAATGAAATTATCTACACGCTCTGATTTCAAATTTGTTAGGTTTAAGAATTATTTAAGGTACAAATGAGGAAAAATCACATTGTTTTGGAATTTGTAACAAAAAAATGAAATTCTATCTAATATTCCTTTGATAGGCCAGAACTCTAACACAATTAAGTCTCAATTTTTTCATACAAAATTGACCTAATACACGGTTATTCATATCAAAATCAGTTATGTACCTTAATTCAGCAACGAGTGTCTTGTAACGAAGTCTCAACAGTTACACAGAGGAAGTTGGTTTACTGCGCACTTTTTGCTAAAAGTGATCTTAATTTTTTGTCATGCGAAATGTTATGATCAAAATCCACCACTTGATTACACATTCTACACTGTTAAAAAATGTTCTTAAAAAACGTCGTTATCGTTTTGGTTGGTTAAAAAAAAAAAAAACTGTTAAAAAGGACTCGAAACGGAAAAATAACTGTAAAACGTCGTTTTAACTTGTGAGTGCGTCCCAGATGCCAGTCAAACACGAAGTTATTTTTTACGAAATTTTTACGTGTAGGTGTAAATTTTAAAATACAAATGTGCAAGCTATTTAGTCTGATACATTTAATCGATCAATAATTTTAGCTCTACAAATGCCCTTTCAAACATTTAAAAAGCAAACTTAAAGCGATTTAAGTGTAATATAATGTTCTTTAACTTTAAGGCGACATGATGTACCTGAGCTACTTGTAGGCATACCTATGAAAAGAATATGTGCAACCCATAATATTTTGCCAGTTTACTAATGAAACCATCTGTTTGGACATTTGGAAATCAACGTATAAATTGTATTCCCTTGATACATAACATGTCTAATAAGTACATAAACAATGCTCTACATGACTAAACATAGAAACCTTCAAATGCCTGATGATTAACACGTTCGCTTAAAAAATTAGCAAAGTTTGATTTCAAGTCATTTTTACTTCCTATTTCTACCCCAATAGAAAGTGTTTATGTTTAATATATTTGCAGGCAGAATAATGTCCTACATTAGAAAAAGTGTTTGTCTTAGCGGTTTGCAACAAACCCCCCTTTCGGAGGGCTATGTGATAGGCAAGCCTGAAATAGCCATGTTTTTACTTGTTTATTTCCTAAACCAAAATAATGGTCACTGTTCAGCAGGTGTTCAAACTTAACCAAAATTTTCTGACACACACATGCATACACACGTACATACCTCACAAGTCTAAACGCGTAGTATACCGAGAAAGTGCTTGTTAAACTGACTGCCTTAGATACTCACGAGGGCCAGGCTTTTGGAAAGGTTAAATACAAGTCTCTTAAAGGATAGTATTTATGCTAGTCCGACAAGAATATATTGGTTACAATAGTTGCAGGAGTTGCATAAGAATTGATCCAAATATTACCTGCCGGAAGGAAATGGTTAAATTAAATGTTAGGGACAGTTCCATTCAATCCAGGACGAAAAAAGATCACTGAACACAGATTAAGGAACAGGTAAAGGAAATAAATTCCCTTGATATGCAGTGCAAACGTTATACAAATGATGTTAAACTTCATACGAAAGCTGAAAGAAAAAGAGAAAGGCTCGAAATTATTATGTAAAAATGCACATAAGTGTCCAAAGACAGTGGTTGAAGACGGGAAAAAGAGTAGTAGGTATTTTCTAATTTAGAAAAAAAACAAAAACTGAGACAAAAAAAGTTATTCGAAAATTGATTGGTGATGGTGATGAAATTTCAGAACCTAAAGATATTCTTAATGCTGAAGGCGTGGTTTTTCAACATTGTTATACATTGAACAATATTAATGTAATAGTGACAGTGACTAGTTTTGAAACAACCCCTCGAGCTAGTTAGCGATCAGTTAGTTAAAATGTGAAGGTCAATTAACGAATGTGGAATGTTGGAAAGCTGTCGGTCAGTGGCCTAATGATAAATCTCCGGGGAACTGATGGTTACCACCAGGATGGTGGTAAATATTTTTGAATGAAAAGTAGTGGTCCGCTCTTGAACTCTTTAACTATTCCTGTCAGTTTCTCAAGGAGCAGGTATATTAAAACTCTTGCCTAAAGGATTAAAAAAAATCTTTGATGTATCTTGAAAATGGAGGCACATCTCAACTCCTGACGTAGATTATAACCATAATGACAAAAACGCTTGCAAACCGTATGAAACTTGGCTGGACGAGATTATATTACAAATCCGACCGCCAAATGTAGGTCAGAATTGATCCGCCATTACTGGGGCATCCAACCCAAAAAACTACCCCAAATCTTTACGTCTGTACCACGTTGTGGGATTAAGTGTAAGTCAAAAGCTACACTTAATATGGCACACATTGGGTGAATCAAAACGGATGCACCCAAGCTATGGCTGCCAGTGAGGGTTGAATGTGTAAAATCGGATTCGTGTATACAACAGTAAGACCGGCTTCTTAAAGGGTCCGCTATTATTCATGATATTGGCGAAAATGTTAGATTACTTTTGAATATCATAAATTTACAGATGTTGAGAATACTACTGGTTTTGCCTGTTATTGATTTTTGATAAGGGGCATTTGATAATATAGTTTGGAATTGTATAAATAAATCTTGGTAAGATTTTGGTTTGGCCCCGTTTGCAGAGATGGTTTAATACTTTATATAAACAGAGCTGAAAGTGCGTTATAAATAATGGGTATGATGGCCTCTCATTTCTTCAAAAATTTTGAACCGTCTTCGTCAAGGTTGCGGTTTGTCGCCTTACATTTTTTTGATATGTTCAGACCTTAAAGCAATTCCATCCGTGTTGTATCAAGGAAAAGTTAAAAAGGTATAAAAAGGGTTCTTGCTCAGTGGTTGATAAAGATTATGATATTAAAATAAGTCGAGTGTGCACGATGACACCAATATACTATTAGGACAGTTAAAATGACTCTTACATGGAAACATAAGGAAGCTTTTGGTCATAATTTCATTTTTCTGGTTTGCATATGCTATAAAGTACTACTATCTATAGGCTAGGTGCGGTTAAGGAATATTAAAAGGGTGTCATTGTGGAAAAGAGACAAATAAAAGGGTTTCAAACGATTCATTTTTTTATTTAGGTATGCATATCTTCCATGAATGATGTTAACTTCAATAAGCGACTCTTGCTGTGATATACAAGAAAAACCCTGCCAAATGTGGGAAGGCGAGAAATTGACCTGTGGGTAAGGTTAAGAGCACTGTTGAATCAAACTTTTGCGTTGTCTAAAACTTATATATCCTTTTTCTTATTTCCAAACACTCCCAGAGCATGTTAAGGAACTGTTTGTGGGGACTGATGTTTCAGACTAATAAGATTAAGAAAATGACAATGATACTACTCTGTTCAAAGGGTTATGGTTTAAGTATGCCAGGGATTGCAGATCATTTATAAATCTTTTACAATTGCTGGAATCAAACGGTTTATGATATAAATCCCAATTGATGCTAATTGGAAATGTGTTCATAAAATTCAATTCAGGCTGTTGGCGGTTATCTGCTATTAAATGTATTTCAGAAAACATGAGTTCTTTATAGACCATATTAAGAACCTTTTTGTAAAGATTATTGATGAGATTGTTGTGTGTAATATCTTTTATTAAAATGGATAATAAAGGGTGTTCTTCTGAAAAAACTATCCAAACCTTGATCCAAAAGGCTGTAGCTCGATCTATTACCTAACCGATGTGAATGATCTTTGCAGTAAATTAAGAAAATGAACGAAGCTTCAGAGGATACCCAATTGTTAGATCACAATCTTACTTAAAAATCAAAAATGCGGATACAATCAGGTCACAGGTTTTTTTACTTACCCTGAAGATGTGCAAAATAGACTCACAAACTCCGAACTTTCTTTCAAATTCTCCACAGAATTATTGCTAACAAATGATTTTTGTTTTTATTTAAAATTAGCGCTATAGACTATAAAACGAACTTTTTGTGGCGATGATATCGCGACTCTTGAGCACTTATTCTTTCATTATAGGATCGTCCAATCATTTGGATACAGGTGGCTGTCGGGTGAAAGAGGAAAAAAACTAAAGTGAAACATTCGTTACAGTATGGAAAATATTTTTATGGTTTTTAAATATATAATTCTACACTTGCACTCTTAGATTTAATACTTTATCCACAAGTTGATAGGACATCAAAACTGGAAGAAATAATGCTTCAAAAAATAAACACCAGTCCATTATTCATAAATGGGAGGATAGGATAGCTTTACGGCATTTGATGTAATTGTACGGCTCGGCGCACTGAGACGAGGGATGTCGTACTATAATGATAGGGATAATTTCGCCATTTGGGGATTGATTTTTTTTAATTAAAGGCGGAATCAGGAGAGGATTTCGAATATAATTATTTTGAGTAGGAAATTAAAACATAGTCATCTAGAACTAAAGATAGTACACCTAAATTGTCCAATTCCAAAGTTGAGATGAATCAAATTTTCCCTTTTATGCCAGTCAAACATTTAGCACACCAGTATAACAGATGACCGTAGGAACCGTGATAATAAACAATTACGGATCGTGAATTTTATAACAAAGTTATGATTTTTATATGAAGACTTGATTTGTGCTGTAATTTCACACAATGATTAGTATTGGACAAGCATTATGTACATGCAAAAACCGATTTGTTTGAAAATTGTATTTGTATGTATTTTTGAAAATTGTATTTTTGATGTTGTTGTTTTTTTGTGTGTGTGTGTGTGTGAAAAAGGCTAAGCTAAAGAAACAAAATATATTATGAAATCACAAAAGCAATTAACAATTTATTCAATTTGTATATTCATTCATATATGTCATCATTCATATTATTAATCATTTCATTCATCATTCATCATATATTCATTCACCACTGCACAAGGTCATGTAATATCATTTTCAAAATCGAGCTTGTTCAATGGGGAGACCTGTATAGGTTTTTTATAGAGTGCACTAAAAAAGCTTAACCTAAAAGGCGCCGGGGCGGAAATCCGACCAGACATTTTGTTTGTATCTCACCTATTTGTTATTTTTCACGCCGAAACTGCAGACCTTTTTTCTTTTGAAGTCTTGCCGCTCAATTGAAGACCCATTCTGAACAAAATCGGACCTACGTTTTATGACGCGGCGTTGCGAAGGAAGAAAAGCTATGTCCCATTGAAATTACACGGAACAGCAGAAAATCCCAGTGTTTTTTTTGTGCCAAGGATACAGTTACACTATGTTGTATTTAATTTATTCATTTATTTGTAGTTAAGAGCATGTGTGCGAAGTTACCTTTAACACCACATTACTGACCAAAAACCAACTGTGCTTGAATAAATGGCGGAAAAACCATGATTTTTGCCGATATTATTTGTTTATTTTTCGCATTTTTGACAGATATTTGACGTCAGTTTTGACGTCACTGTGACGTCATACAAGGGATGTTTGTACTTTTTTGGTGTCAATGGACTCGGGAGGGTCATAGCTATCATTGACAACACATATGATAGGTCATCAATCCCGTTTCGAGATACTAGGGGCGGAATACCCCCCCCCCGGCGATGAGATGGGTCCAAAAAGCCCAGCTCTTTAGGGTTTTAAATCTCAAAGAAATCTGCTTTATGAACTTTGTACGTATAAACTTGCTTTTGGAAATATCGAAATGTTACTGATATTTTTATGCCATCGCCATATGATATAAGGTCAAATGTGTGGAAAATATCGAAATCGAATGCCATTGGTTGTTGTAATGTGTAATGGTTTTTGACCATATTAAAGAAAATATAATAGAAAAAAGTCCTTCTTTTTTCCAAAAAAAATTGCTAAAAAAAAGACCCTTTTTAACCTAATTTGCGACACCTTAACATCCTCAAACTAAACCAAAATTGGTATCATCTTGTAGAAATCTTATTGGCTTTTAAATGACGTTAACACGGCCCAACACTAGTTCGGGGAGGTTGTGATCAAAAGTATACATAAAAAAGACTTTTGGTAAAAAAGGACGACCATTTGAACGCCATCTTGATTTTTATTTTCGCAAGAGGCTTATTAATCCACCCATTTCATACCCCCCTAACGAATACACTATGCATGTTATGAGGTCAAAAATTTAGAGGGCACGGCTTTAAGGTCAAACCTTTTTAAGCGAGATACGGATGGATGGCTCCTGTACTATCCCTGAGTATTGGTCAACCAGCTGTTTTGGCGCAATCTGCGGTATGTGATCCCTAATCATTTTACACACGCGTGTATGGATGGGCGGAGCTGACGAGGTTTTACAAACACCTGCATTTTTATGTTTTGCAATGACCCACTGAGTTCTTGTCGTGCAAAGCACTTGGGTTGACAATATAGCCGACGCCGCGCCGCGAGTAAACATTCTTCAAGTTGGACAAACGCACTACTGTTTTTTGGTTCAAAAAACTGTTAGATAACTGCCACATAACTATTAAAACTTGTTACAGCTGAGGCACAGCTTTTTCAAGAATTTTCTCTTCAACTACTTTGTAAAAACTGTCACGTCTGTTACTTTTGGCGTGTGTTGTCGACCCAATACGTACAAATTTGTACGCGTATGGGCTCAAGTCTCTTATTTTTGGGCACAATATTATGTTCTCGGCCCAATACGACGAAAAATAATTTCAGGTCTGAAAAATGGGGGCAGCATAGATCTTGAAAGTAAATTCTCCCTCCCGCTTCAAACGCTCCTACTCCCGTTTCGACCACATAACCATTTCGACCCAATAAACCTAAACTTAAATCTTCAAATTGAATTTGTACGTATTGGGCAGAGGTGGCCAAATTGTCAATTACTTAAATTGTTCATAATTGCTCAAAACATGCATTTTTACGTTATAATTATATTAAAAAATACACAACATAAAAATGAGTGAAATGGTCAAAATTGCCAAAAATGGAATTGTGTACGTATTGGGCCCAAATGTTAATTTCTTGCAAAATTTCAGGGGTTCCCCGCCCAATACTTACTTACATAACTTGAAAAATCTCCAAAATTGTTTTTCATTGGCTCATCCTAAAACCAATTCGGCCCCTTAACCATTTCGACCCAATATAACCTTGTCCTATTCAAATTGATATGGGGGTTGGGCTACTTGGCCTATGATTTCCTCCTTAGATTTAACCCTCGTCCAACCAAGGTTTTTTGGTACTACGTTTCACGACGAGGGGGGGGGGGGGTCCCCCTGATTTGTCGTAATTAAGCGACAAACATCATCTTGTTTTGGTATCAGTATGTGCTACATATTCCGTTCTTTATATCAATTCAAACATATCAAGTTTTTAACACAATTGACAATCATAGTGGCGTCATAACCGAGAAGCTTTTTTCAAGGCAAATTTGTAAGGCATAATGCCAAAATCCAAGGGGTTTTCGACCGTTTTTTGCCATTCATTCAAGCAAAATTGGTATTTATTTGGCAATGATGGGTTTCCAAAAGTAAGCAAACACATGTTATTACTCGAAATAATAAGAATAAAGACAATATTGTCATGTATTTGCTTACAGTAGCATCATAAATAACACACAGTAAAGTAGGGCCTATAGGAAGGTGGCAACCCTAACCACCTTCGGACTTTGACGGGACCCTCTGACCTCCCTGAAGGTGGTACCTCCAATTTGTTTTCGCTAAAAGCACTAGCCAAGGATGAACTACAATTACGTAAAAGCCCGTAGTCATATTCGTTGCGATTTTTTGCGACAGGGTCATCGCAGGGGACCACCCCCCCCCCGTCGACGAGGGTTAATCGAATCTTCTTTGTTAAATGAAAAACCATACCTCAACAAGATTTATACTATAAAAATGAGTAATAGTCATAAAATGCTTCGAAATTGAATTTGTACGTATTGGGCATGAGATGACCAAACTTTGTCCGCATGCTTAAGTATAGGCTAACACCAACAATTTCTTAAATTTTCATAATTGCCAAAACATTGCTCAAAATCTTCTTTGTAAATGAAAAACGCATACCTCAAACAAGATTTTAACTATAAAACATTGAGTTAGATAGTCAAAAATGCTTCGAAATTGGAATTTGTACTATTGGGGCAAGGCGACCAAATTTGTCCGCATGCCTTACTTATAGGCTAAAACCAAAAATTTTGTATTTTTGTCATAAAAACATGCATTTTTTTACGTTGCTCACGTCATATTAATAATAATATAATATTGCTCAAAATGGAATTTGTACGTATTGGGCCAAATTCAAATTTCATGGCAAAAAGTTCGTGTTCCCCGGCCCAATACGTACGAAACTATATTTTGGGTCTAACCAAAATGGGACGCATTACAAAAAACTTTCAGAAAGGAAATGTAAGAAATCAGGATACACGATATAAAATACACCAATCAAGTCTTCCTTTATTTGAAATGACCAATGATAGCTCGATAAATTTAATCACGTAACTTTCTAATTAACGGGTGTTTTAATAAAACTTTTAGACCATAAAAATGTAGACCATAAAAAAATTGAGTTAGGATAGCTCATAAATGCCTTCAAAATATGTAGTATTGGGCAGAGTGGCCAAAAATTGCCACATGCTTAAGTATAAGCTAAACCAAAATTTGTAACTACTGAAATTGTCATAATTGCTAATAAACATTCATTTTTAATTTTTTAGTTTTTTGAATTTTTTAATAATACAAACATAAAAATGAAGTGAAATTGTTCTAAAATGAATTTGTATGTATTGGGCCCAACGTCAATGCATTGGCCACAAATTCGTGTTCCCGGCAATTACGTACAGAACTTTCCAAGAAAGGAAATGTAAGAAAACAGGATACACGATATAAAATTACACCAATCAAATTCTTCCTTTATTTGAATGGACCAAATGATAGCTCGATAAATTTGATCACGTAACTTTCTAATGAACGTGTGGTTTTGAACAAAGTACCATGTCATTTCTAATTTTACACGGGTTATGGCGGAATTGGTTTTAGGCTGAGTCAATGAAAAACAACATGTGAGGACTTTTTAAGTTCTATAAGTGCGCTCTAATTGTCAGACAAAAAAGATTTTCGTACGTATTGGGCCGGGGAACCTGAAAGTTGCCAGAAATTTGACACTTGGCCCAATACGTACAAATGCCCATTTTGGAGCAATTTATGACTATTTCACTAATTTTTATGTTTATTTATTATATAACAGATGTGGGCAACGTAAAAAATGCAATTATGGGGGACATTGAAAAAAAATTTACAAATTTTTGGTTTTAGCCTATACTTAAAGCTACTATCAGCGATTTCCTAAAAATGTAAACCAAATCGCGCCCTATTTCATCAAAGTCCTTTTTTTTCAATGTTGTATTGGAAATGGTTGGAAATTAGACACTTGGGCCCATACGTAACAATTCATTTTACGCAAATTTATGGACCATTTAACTCATTTAGTTGGTATTTATTATAAATAAACGTAAAATTGCATGTTTTGAGCAATTATGATTAATTTACGTAATTGGAAAGTGGCCACCTTGAACAATACTACAAATTTCAATTTGAAGCTTTTATATGTTTAAATAAGTTTTAAATAAGGACAAGGTTGTATTGAGTCGAAAATGGTTTGTGATCGAAACGGTTTTAAGCTGAGTCAATAGTATTTTCCAAAAAACGGCGAGTTTGCAGAGGGAGGAGAATTTTATTTTCAAGATCGTGTGATGCGCCATCATTTGTCAGGACTGAAATGATTTTTCGTACATATTGGGCCGAGCCATAAAATTGTGCCAAAAATAAGAGACTTGAGCCCATACGTAACAAACATATATATATACAAATATGCTGGGACTACCGATAGACAACCCGAAGGGACTGATTAAGTCGGTAGCCCTTCTAACTAAGTTACAATAATCGTAGTCTAGTTTGATCCAATCAGAATAATTAAGAAATAAAGGGTGATGCAGTATCCGTTATGGGCGAATAATGTGTACGAAGTCGGGGAAAAAATAAATAATGGACGAGGCGCAGCCGAGTCCATATTTTGATTTTTCGGCCCGAGGGATTCATTTGACCATAAATAATACTGCAAAACCTTTATTCTATTCTATTACCGAAAACAGCGTGATTCGTGATATATAAAATGCATTGGCGACCCATTGTTGTAGAATAATGGGCAGTAAACTGACCAATCTGAATTGCTGCATTTCAAATAATGGGCAGAGCAGACTCGGTTAATAGAATAAATACTAATATGCATCGAATAGGGCGAAAATCGCCCTACATCCCGCACCCAGCTACGCCTAACCGAACTTAATTTATCAATAGGAAAGTGCACGTGATATGGGGCGGTTTTTTAGCGGCAGGGTATAATACAACCATGCCCGAGCAAGAAAATGTACAACATGAGTAGAGAAACCCTAGTTTTCGTACGTATTGGGTAACAACAAGCGTGGAAAGGTCACCCAATGTATAATTATGCATTCAACACATTTATGATATGATTTCTGAAACATCCTGACACTAGTCCACTACCATGCACATATCGCTCTAGGTCGAAAAAAAAAATTGGAAACTTGTGAGAGGAAAATCCAATGGGCCAAATCAAAAAGTTTTTTTCAGCGTTACGGTACATGAAGTAGAAAGTTTGAAGAGATAACGAGAAAAAAAAGGTCTGTATCGCTTGATATCGGGCATTGCAAATAAATCCCCTAACATTTTAGTCAATAATGAATGAATCCATCCCCATACTTAAATTAAGGAGCAAGCGAAGGTTGGTTTGGCTGGAATTTCATTTCTGAAGTAATAATGGGTAAGTATGCAAAAGTATATGGAATGGAGATTATGCAAGGAATTCAGAATTGTGCTTGGGTCCTTTGTTTTATAGTTGAGGGGGTCTTTGTTTTATATTTGAGGGGGTCTTTGTTTTATATTTGAGGGGGTCTTTGTTTTATAGTGAGGGGGTCTTTGTTTTATAGTTGAGGGGGTCTTTGTTTTATAGTTGAGGGGGTCTTTGTTTTATAGTTAGGTGGGTCTTTGTTTTATATTTGAGGGGGTCTTTGTTTTATAGTTGAGGGGGTCTTTGTTTTATAGTTGAGGGGGTCTTGTTTTATAGTTGAGGGGGTCTTTGTTTTATAGTTAGGTGGGTCTTTGTGTTATAGTTGAGGGGTCTTTGTTTTATAGTTGAGGGGTCTTGTTTTATAGTTGAGGGGGTCTTTGTTTTATAGTTGAGGGGGTCTTTGTTTTATAGTTGAGGGGGTCTTTGTTTTATAGTTGAGGGGGGTCTTTGTTTTATAGTTGAGGGGGTCTTTGTTTTATAGTTGAGGGGGACTTGGGTGTTTGGGTCTTTGTTTATATCACCCGGCCATTGTGTTGTATTCCAGAGTCTGCGTTGTGTGAAGACTTTATTAATACAAATCTCAGTAGCATATGCTAATGGTATTGGGTATTGTCAATGCTGCACTGTATGCACATGAATTGTATACACATGGATAGCGGGCTGCCGCATAGTTGAATGGTTGCCGAGTTGTCAGCGACAGGAAGTTGCTTTTTTATCCTTGAAATATGGCGGGAAAACAAGGCATCCACCTGCTGGTGCACATTTCCACACAGATGTTGTATTTTTATACAATTCCTTTAACTTTGAAAGGTGGTATGCATTGTTTCCCGCCATATTGTCAAGGTAAAAAGTCACTTCTTGTTGTGACACTCGGCGACTCAGACCCGCTATCCATGTGTAGAGGTCCGTGGATGTCACCATTGATGGTAATGAAAGCAAATCATAAGCAACCATCTCGCACCCTTGGTCAACTAATCTGTGTGGCTATTTAGTTTTTTCAAGCTGATCTTTTGTGCTTTTCTCAGCCTTTTTGTGTGGACTTGAATGCTTAGATTTTGATGCCACTTTTTTTTTTTTGGGGGGGGGGATTTTTTACTTCAATCTTGATTTTCGATGCCACTAATTCTAACGTTGCGTTTTATCTTATTCTTGGCTCGCTTATCATTTATGATTATATATCCTGGGAATAAGAGGGATTCTAGCTATTAGAGTTAAAAAGCATTGTAATCAAAATTAAATGGATATTTATGTAATTCTGGGGAATTAACATATCACAACACCCCAACTACCAGAAGAGTGTGTCACCTCTTTTAAACTAAATGCCAAACAACTGGACCTGAATGTTGAAACTTTACTTGATCCATCATGACATAATGCACAATGCATATGACATCTGCTAACATAGCTTTTGGTCTGAATAATGTCAGAATTAATGTTATGAATATAATGACATGGCTAGGTTTGATTGGGCAAAATGTATTGTGCAACCATGGTATAGGGTATTGATTTTACATGTGAATTTACCAAATTTTTATCTGAAAGAATAGTTGCACAAAAATGTATTTTGGGGGCCAAGTCTGATAAACACATGTTATTCTGACGTAAAATAAATGATGGAAAAGAATGAGTCTCTAATTTAAGTGTTTAAGTGTTGTCATCTTCTGTGTAGTAGTACTAAGGAGTTCGGCCAATGGAGGACACCATATCAGATGATGCAAACAAAACTAGAGCGTGCTCGATGATGGTATTCCATAATCAGTTGCTTCGCGGTCCAATCAAGATTGATGAAGCTCTTTCTTGGCAGAGTCTATACCACAATGCAGTAAAGAGTAAATGGAAAGTGTTCTAAAATGGCTTCCTTACACAAGTTCATATATCCCATTGCAAAACCTGTAGCAGCGAAGAATATGTCCTCTCGTATATAGATACGCAGGCATTGACACGGGAAAATAAATACATTGAATTATCATTATTGTAGAACCTTGTTTCTTTTGAAGTTAGCTGCTGAAGTCTTGTGACGTGTGCAGAAGTAGACTCAGTATAAATCCACCACGTACACATTACTTCTGTGATTGCGTAGAAGAGGTGGTAGTTCATATACACCACTCAATTTGTTATAATGCACAGCACACATAAATTTGTTTTCAAGATATTTTGTATGCAATTTTGGACAGTGCCTGTTGACCAGTTTTAATTGTTACATTTACAGTTAAAATATACGTTGTCAGTGAAATGGGGTATCAGTTATGCATGTATATTCACTAATGCAAATATTAAACCTAGCCAATGACCCCACCCATGACAAATATAATTGGATACATGTATTGTATAGTCAAGGCGAATACACATATTATGTGACAGAATTTTCAAATCCAATTTAGACACTGCTTGCTATATACCATATGGGCATTTTCGCAAAAGCATATTTTATCAAGTGTAATAAGTTTGACATGTTATTTCAAGTCATGATAAATACAGGTAAATTTTAGAACGGTTATCAATTGTAGTTGATAATATAACTGTTTCTGACCACAATAAGTGATTTCAAACAGTATGCCAACCCAAAGATGGAAATCCACAATATGTTGAATAAACTTCCAACACCTCTTTACTTTATACAAATATCATCGTCATAGTGATTGGAGTGACATACTTTTGTGATTGGATAGGAATTAAAGCATGCATGTTTTACACCCATTTACAATATAAATATACACTGGCACAAAAGTGATTCGGATATTTTTCGATCAGTGTTGTGCCAAAGCGAAGGGCACCCGTAGTTAGTATAATGAATTATCCCTAAATAAGGCGTACCAGATGGTTTGCAAGGTCATTGGAGTATTCCATGCGAGAGACAAAACACCATTTCACGCTTAAATTTCGAAGCAGTAGAGATTTTACGGAAAGCCACCACGTTTTTATAATATCGCGTTACTTTTAACATGACAATTTAAAAACAGCTTTAATTTAACGTTTTCCTTTAAATAATAAAATTTATCAAAAATGCTACATTGTGCCTAATTTTATAAATGAGCCTGTTGATTCTTGAGAGAAATATAGTTTTTTAAAATAAAAATTAGGAACTCTACAGCATAAAAGAAGCGCTACTCGGTAATTGAAAAGTACGTAGATTGCTGAACGCGCATTAGTGGGGGTTTCGAAGCACTTATCTCTATTACAATTGGATTGGAAACCTTGGCCTTCGTATGAAGCACTGTGGCCATATTGGTCATCCAAAAAAGAGAAGCCCAGCCAGGGGTTAAGAGGCGGTCATTTATACAAAATTGTAACACAGACGCAGATCAAGCCAATTCAGCGAGCTCATTGTATTTGCGCGTATGGGATGGCATGTCTCTAAAACTGCACCCGGGATACAAAATATGTAAAAGGTGTCTCTGGATTGGGATTGTGTTCGGTAGACCAAGATCCCTTACCGTTGTTCCATTCATATAATATTTACTGTTATGTAGCCAATCCATTATATAGAGATCGTGGGTGGTTACAGTGCGAACCTGCGATAAATTAAACTATAATTATTAAGCGACACCTTTATCCCCGTCTGCACCGAGGAGTACTTAACACAGCTCTTAATTGGCCACTTCTACCCGGCCCTAGAGTGCGAAACAGAACGTCTCGGAGATAAACTCTATGAAAAGTGGTTGCAGAACAACCCCATCCTATAGTATCCAGAATATCCTGAATGAGGAGCCTTTGTTAAAATTTGCCAGGAGGAGATGTGAGCACGCACATCAGAGGGACTTACCCGAGAGCCAGACCACCGGATAGTGATTGTTTTCGGTGGTGTTGTGTGCTTAGGGATGGTCGAGGTGAAGCAAACCAGGGGAACCTGTCCTTTGCGGCGGTCCCGGCGACGGGAACATATGGAGGGCCCTGTGGAGATGAAAAACCTGTTTGTCTTCCGAAGCCCTTTGGAACGCTTGAGGTACCACTTTAGTGCCCCTGACTTGGAACAACAATGTTTCTCAGACCATCCCGCGGCTAAGGCCAGGTCTGGGAGAGAGAAAAGAAAACACTGGTGTGGCGTAAAAGAATATGGTTCGTTGAGAGAAAAAACCCGCCATCCATGGGAGGATGGACACGCCATCATTCGACCAAGGCATGCATGGGGGACCACAGCCGGAACTTTGCGGAAACCTTAGGTGGGCTCCCCACCCTGACTTCGACACATCTGCCATCAAGGGCAGGGAGGGCACGAGCTTCCTCAGGTCGGGGACCAACACCAGGGGCACTGATCCCGGAAATGGTATAACAAAGGGACATTGAGTGGTTACAAGGGGGCAGACAGAAGTGTCTAAGCATGTGGATTGAATCCCCTCACGCGTCAGCCTTGCAGGTGAAGAACATTGGAAGTAGCCTCAGAAGCCGAAGCTAAAGGCTGCTGGGGGACCGAATGTCATGACGAGCCTGGAGGTGCTCTGAAGTTTACATTGAAAACGAGTAGTGACCTTATTAGGTCCAAGCCCTCCTCTATAAAGCCTGGAGACCCTGCGCGAAGGGCGCCACCGTAGCCTCCGCCTAGAGAGACGGAGATTGCCCTGCCTGTCCGATCAGGAACTCCGCTACCATCTTGACACAATTATGTAAAGGTCAGTGGGAGTGGCGACAGTCGAAGGGAGGACACGGAAATTAGGCTAGCGGGCAAGTTTATAGCGTTTTACAAATTGTGACGACCCCTAACAAGTACGAATTTTGCTAACTAAATTGTCTAAAATTATCAACAATTCAGTTCTAGGCGTGTTCTCATTCTAGTATGTGCACATTTTCGTGAAACATGATAAATGTCATCTCCTTTTTCCCCTGATGAATAGCAGTGACCACGAAGATGTACACCAATTCCATTGACTCCAGCAAATAATGGCGCTATGAAGTAAATCCGCGTATGAATAGGATGAAAATAGGACAACGGACTTCCAGATTCTCTGGGACTGCAAAAAACCATTGTTATTGTCCATTGACGTAAAGCTTGGAATTGCGTTCACACCGCCAGGTTTAGATTGAGCTCAGCCTCATTCACGAAGAAAAATAAAACTCAAACTTCTCCTGTGGAAGTTTATAACTTTGATCGTATTATTCATCATTTATTCAAAAAGGGGAAACGAAGATAAGCAAAAATTCATGAAAGAAGTTGATGGGACAAGTATGGACCTAAACATCTGGGGCAGAAACCAACACCCATAAACTCTTAATCATATTATATAGGACCTATTTTTCTTCAATAAAGTTTGTTCGGCAACGGTTAACCTGCATTTCAATAATATAGGTGAACATGGTTTTTTCGATTTCTGCTATTAAAAGCAAAAATTGCATTAGAACGGGGTGTGGTACGCGGCAATTTACGGGGTTGGTTCTGCAGAAAGATGTAGGTCACAGTTTGCCAAACAATTTTTTGCTAATGAGATTGTTCACCTTCGGTTTCCTTCGACATCAAGGGTGAAGATAGGGTCAAAGAAAATTTGAACACACAAGTAGAAAATTCAAATTGATTTTATGCGTGAAGAGGGACAGATTAATTGTGTTCCACGCATGAAAAAAGCTTAATTAAGTCTGCGGTGATGGTATACACCCTGCAATCTTTTCAGTACATGGATAATAACAAGGGCTCTGCAGTTCCAGATGAAAAAGGAGGAAGGAATTATTTGCTGGAGTCAATGATCATGTGTGTACATGTCCCGTAGTCAATGATAGTCAGGCATAAGGAGTGACATTTAATTCATGTCTCGAGAATGTGCACATATAGAAGTGAGAAACACACGTAGAAATGATTTCTATAATGTTAGGAGGAAAATTATTAGGAGAATTATGTACTTGCCAGGGGTGCGCCAGCTCCTCCTTCTAATTCGAAACGAAGCCATTTCCCGTGCACGGGGCCATCTAGAAAGCATCTCTCTAAATTCTAAAAGCTCCCACACCCCTGCTTAAAGAATCCTAAGTACTGCGCTTAGGATCTCCATACGGATAAACCCGTTGAAACGTTTCAGGTTCAGGAGGGCCTCCACTGCCCGACTTTTTTGTAGTAAAAAGGGGCAGTAGAAGACCAAGGCAGCCTGCTCCTGCAGGAGCTTGTCCCACTTGGCAGTTTCTCTTGGGAGCGGTAATGGGGGTGGGGGGGGTGGGGGGGGTTGATGTGGTATCCCATGGGCTACCACGTCTAGGACCCAAGGAGGCAGGCAAATTCCACATGAGATGACCGCCCCCTCACAGGTGGCGAGACTGCTGCACTGGGTAGTCATAAGGCGACCGGATCGGTCGCCTTCTTAACAACCTCGGCCATTGGATTGGTCCCAAACCATGTCTTTGCCCTTACTCCTGTCTTTACGACAGCAGTCTACCCGCTGTTTACCGCCGGTGCCACCTCTCTGGTTTTGAGGGGCCTGCTGATAGCACTGTTAGGGGGTTAGCAAGCTGCTGCACTGAGCGCCACATCGGTGGATCGGGGGAAGGGTTGATCCTCGGTTCCTGAAGGTGAGCTTGTTGGCTTTTTCCTCCTTTTGCTCTGAGCGCGTGAGGGCCAGGCTTTCTTAGTTGCCAAGGTGGACTTTATCTGTTCTTGCTCTTCAGCTTGAAATCATGACCATGGAGCTCCAAAAAGGTCTTCCCTCACTTGGGCACCTGTAACATATCACAAGAATCTGTGAAGTTTGGACCTTTGCGACCAGTTGATTTCTCGACCTCATCGACTTGGAGCCCCAATTATGGAGGCATCTAAAAATCAATGATGGAACATTGGAGGAAAAGGGATAAGACACAAAGGGTTCCATTTGTATCTAAAATATAGGTATATGCATTTGGATTCTATACTATCTATTATAGAAGTCATGTACAAAATGTCTTGATTTCTTCAAAAAAAAAAATGGAACCAACACGCACAATTCTGGCAGAAAATCCCCCTTAACTGCTCAGCTAAAATATTCAAATGCTAATCTGTTCACACGCTTGAAAGTTCTGTCAACAAATCCACATGCCTGTTCAATACCCTTCATTAACTTCCATATTAAAAACATCAGTGAAAGGGCCCAAATAAATTTACACCCGTTCAATCAAATGATGGGTCTCTGGGACAATGGACCCAAAATGGGATGGGGTAAAAGGAATGATTAGAAGAAATAGAAATAATAAATTTACATAGACAATAAGAAAAGATTAGGCGTTTCATAGAGAACAACAGTTTAAAGGGGCTGACTTGATTTAAGTCTATACATTGTTCATCTTGATAGAATGCCTCACCCCCAAAACCATCTGTTAAAGTTTCGCGCAGATATTTCAAAAGTTGAAAGGGGAGAGCTAAAAAACGTGGATTTGTCATCCCCATAGGGTACTGTGATAAACTAAATATTGGGGCGACCCAAAATGGGGCTATTTTCGCTCATAACATCCAAAAACCAAACATCATATACTATTCATAGTCTTTTTTTTCTGAATGTGGCTTGTTTTGCACAATCTGTACCTGTCTAATGACAAATTGTGAGTTTATAGTTCACATATGTAGGGTGGGGGCTTAAATGTCAAGGTCAAAATTTTAAGACGTCCACTTGGGAAATGATTAAAGAGACATGAGGAGATTTCCAGAAAGAAGCGCCCCCAATTTTTCTCGAACCTAGGTTTTTTACATATTTGGAATGCTTACCAATGTATTAGATCACACCTGAAGTGAATAAGCCTAATACGCCGTCTTTATGCAATAAGATGATGATTTAGTACTTTCTGTCGTGCACGACAGAAAGTCAAAGCATGGTTTTCTATGGGGAACGATTACGATAGCAGGAAGTTCAAAACAAGGTTTGCGGTTTTCTTTTGCACATGTTTGTCCAATAAACCTTCCAAACGTTCTCGGTAGGTGGTCTACAACCGATCCAGTGAAATTTGAGAGAAATTCATATCCTAAAAAATCTCCTCCTGTCACTTTAACACCAACAATACAAGCATCATGACACTAAACTTAATGTTGTATCTTTAAATAAACCCCACACCCCATGAAATTCATTTTTCTTTCTCAAAACCCACAAAACTGCTACCAAATGAAGATTTTGGTCAAAGTGTAACATAGTGTAATTATCGCTTAAAATTGAAAATGCTGCTTTATTAAAGCAGTATTGCTGTGTTATACTAACTTAAGAAGTTGAACACTTAGAAAGATGACAGTTTGTTGATATTTTCCTGTAATTTTTCGTATTCCAAAAAGGTCTTGTCAGCTCCTCTTTCCCAGGTATGCCACAGCGGCTTTCGCCCAAACTTCGGCTTCTGGCATTTTTCAAACCTCTTTTTTCCCCATTTGACAATGTCATCATAATCCTAAGGTAGGGGATCAACCAACAGGTGTGCGACGACACCTTGGGAACAAACTTCTTCCTCTGTTATCTTCTGGTCTTCAGGGTAGTATTTACCATATCACTCATGCCGACTCCCCACGGGAAGGGGGTGGGGGTAACCGGGTATTCTTGTTTGGGTACGCACGGCGCGAGTTAATACATGAAATCATGTAACATGATGATCATTGATAGGCTATATGTATTGATCAAGCTGAAACTTAGATTTTGGGCTAAATTGAACACTTTAGATCTACAAATGACAGACCGTCTTTCAACAAACTCTCATCTCATCCGCTCCCTCTCCACTTTAATGTATCAATTATAAGGCCCCACATTTTGGTCGCAAGCATGACCATGCAAGCTGTAACAATAAGCAATACATGAGAGTTAATTGCTGTTCCAGAAACCAGATATTGTAAATGCCGTTTCATTGCTAGAAGTGGTCGTATTTGCTGATGATAACTCACCTTACTTTCTCGTCATCCTGATTAGGCCACAAAATTGTGTGCTAAATAGTGAATTAGCAAGAGATTAGCAACTGGTTCAGGGCAAATAAACTATTGGTAAATACGAGCAAAACCAATTATACATGGTCTGTTGGGACCGTCCTAACTAACTTATAAATTCCAGACAAGAATTTTCTGAAAGGTATGATGGGCAAGACAAAACCTGGGGTTCATGCTGCAAAAATATTTTTTTTTTTTTTTTTTTTTTTTTTTTTTAAAACAAGTTGACAAGACCAAATTCTTGGGGGTTATCATCGATGAACATTTACGTGATTCACAAAGACAGCGTTTAGATTAGGGTGGTTCTGGGACACGTTAAGGTCCTATAGTATTCATTATTAGCATAACAAACGCAGCTCACTTTGTTCTTTTAGCTTTACGTCGTATATGAATTTGGCCAAATAGTACGCTACCCTGGACAAAATCACGTAGACGCTTGCGTTAGGGCTTCCAGAAGTGCGCATGCAAAAATTGTCGGTTGCACGAGATCACATTGCGGCGTAGCGGGGGCGCAGACGGGCCATATGTATTATACTCTTTATATTGTACGCTAGTATTATTACCTTACTTATAATTATGGTATCTTAATATGGGGTAATTCCAATACAACCTATTTAGATAAAATATTTAAGTGTCAAAAATGGGCTGATAATGACGATTTCAAAAGTCATTATAGATGCCATACACTGGGTGCCATTATTCGCAAAAGTCAATTTGTGAATGTATTTGATACATATAAATCTGGAACTATGGGGCAGTGTTTCTATGTAGAAACACTATCCTAACCAATTCGCAAATCCCTTTTGAGAAATATCATTGTAAACCTGTCAAAATACATAAATATCATATCAAGAAATGCCAACAGCTTTAGTGTTCATAATAATAAAAATGTTTTCCTGCTCGCGATCGTCGCTGTGAGAAATCTGGAACGAAAAATATCTGCAAGTTCTTTGGATAAATAATATTCAGCTGTGTCAAAAATATCAAGTGTTTTAGAAATCATTTCAAAATCACTCTACTTATAGCTGAATATGAAATGAGTTTTGTTGGGGCATGACTTGTTTTGTTTTGTGTGTCTGTGTGTAATTTTGTTTGGTTTGTATGAAGCTTAGGTTTATTTAATGATCACATCTGGGGTCTCTATTGGCCTCTCTATCACTCCTATCAACATCATTGTTTTTGTGTTTTTGGAAATTTTTGATGATAGTTGAAATCACGTTGAATTGGTGAAGAGTAATATGGCTGTATAATAACTCACAATATCGGTAAAAAATGGCACATAGTTTTTATGAAAATTAGCATGTCTTGCAATGCTTCCCTTTATCTAAAGCCTTTTGATCTTTTGTTTGGTGAGGGTTTGTACAGCAGCAAGTTACAGCAAGAAAAACTTTCTGTGGCGATTTTGTCCAGGTCATACTGAGCTGTAGATTGAGGGACGATGTCAGCGGACCTTCTCTCTGAACGTCTCGAAGTAGCTTACAGTGGCAACGAATGTCAAAATTCATATCGATTTTAAAACTTCAGACCGTGGCTTATGTCGGTACATGGGTGAATATAAAAAATGTATAACATTGTTCGCCAAGGATACAGCAAATAACGGGCAACACATTGATATTCATGACCCGTTTTTCAGCAAGAACAACCACAAATTTAAATACGTTTAATTTTAATCACATCTATGGAATCCTGTCCACCATTTGTTATACTGAACACAATAAAATTTATAGCGTTAGTATTGTCCCCCTAAGTTTGTCAAAATATCCCTAGATATTTTTGAACAATACGATCAACAATATTATTTTTTGTATCATTGTACTCCGTGTAAGATAGAAATAGGGCAAAATTTCAGTGCAAAACACTGCCAAATTGGCTTGTTGTGATAATTCAGTTCTCGTATTTTTTTTATTTAGCGACGAAATCAATACTCAACCGACGGGCGTTTTCCGGTTCTGCCCGGTTCCACGCGGTTCAATTATAGTACGTTTTCTGAAGAGCGATCTTTGGTGCTGGGATGGGCAGGGATGATGATCAAAAGTAAAGATGTACTGTCTTCAGGTATATATTTGCCAGTTGTCCAAAGATACCACTTTTGTCCAACCTTCGGTCATTTATAATCTGAACAGGTATACTGTCCTGTAAGTAAGTATAAGCTGCCCTGTGCAAACCTATTACAACCGACCAATTCTGAATACTTTTTGAATTAATCAATGAAGCAGCTATTTTGAATGTTCAGTTTGAAAAGAGCCGGGAATCAAACCATTTGCGTATTAGTTGAAATGAAAAGGCTTTGAAATCGTGACCTGTGAAATCGGCAAGTGAATGGAATCACAAAGCTATAATCTTTTAAACTCAATGGAGTGTGGCTAGTTACCATCATTGCAGAGGCCACATTTATTTTTTATTTACTTTCTTTCAACTTCCTGCATTAATAAGATTTCCTTTTTAGTCTGTAGGCTTTTGGTAAGATTTTTGTTAAATAACATTGGGTCTATGTAATACATATGAGCGAGTTCTGTGTATAGTACGTTCTCTGTTGATAAATCAATGGCCCTAACCTAATGAAACACTGATAATATTTCTAAGCTAAATGTTAGTGAGGTGAGTAGAGTAAATGTAATCAGGGACAGTCTGATGTAATGGATGTTAATGTCAGCGTACAATGGATAGGGTTAACATAATTATTTTTTGTGGTGGCCTTTTTTCAGTCCAATAATTCTATCGATATTTTCCATGGTAAGTAGCCTCCTCTCCGTGCTAATGGAACGGCTTGGTCACATGGTTGGAAGATCGGTCTTGGGAAAATACACTATAATCCGCTAAGTTCGCTGAATTAGTTAATCTGGTTAAAATGATTCAGCAGACTAAGCGGATTAAATGAACCGCGCGGAACCGGAAAGCGCCCGCCAGTTGAGTAATGTTTCATCCCTTACAGGTATTACATCCAGCAAACATTCTTGTGAGCGATTAATTGCGCTTACAGCATGACGATAATTATCAAAGAATGGAGATGGCTAATAGCAGTCAAACTGGAAGCAGAACATTAGTTCCTCGTCCTGGTTTATATTTGATATATTCCCGAAGAAGTGGCCCTGAAAAATAGTAATAGAGCGAATACGTTGAAAAGCATCATTAAATAGCCTACGAGCAGTAGGTAGGGTAATTATTGCAACTTTTGCTGTTGCCTAAGTGCAATACGGGCTGGGGGTGAATGATCACTAACACGTCATGTTATTTTACTTTGGTTGTGGATATAACGGAATTACGGGTAAGCAAACGGGGTATACTTTCATACGGCATTAAATATTGACGTTTTGTTATCTAAAAAAGAGAACTTGAGCTACAGAATATGACGGAAACTACGGGAAAAATTGCTTGAGTTATGAAAAAAAAAATATACGGGATGTTGTGACTCGATAAAGGACCAGTCATAAACTGCAGGATGACGGGAACTATAATACGGGAGTTCGATGAGTTTTAAGGAAGAGAATAGCTGGGACACGAGGGGATAATAAAAAGGGGGTGGGGAGAGGAGAAAACCGTTAAGAATACAGGTTGAGGGCGCAATATTATTGCTTTATAAGTTAGAAAATGGAAATTATGTGAACTGAGGGGAACTACTGGAACTTGATCCTTATTACTTGTCATGCACACTGTAAAAAATACAGTGCAATTTAATTTAATGCAGTGTAATTTGGAAATACAGCAAAATACGGCAAGTTTTCTGCGCATTATAATGACTAAATGTAAAAGGGAGCTTTTATTTCAATTTTAATTAGTATATCAACGTTTACGTCAACTATTATGAATTTTCATTTGTACGATTAACCCTCGTCTTACCAAGCCCTTTTTTTGTAACACCACCCCTCGAGAATTCATTATAAAGCACCCGATGCTTATGATTTTGATACCAATGGATAGCTATGGTCCTCCTCCTCTTTCTATTGATAAATAAGCAACATACCTATTATGGCGTCACAATAAAGTTCGCGAGCCGGCAAAAATGGATTTTCCGCAGAAAATAGGCGAAAATCCAATTTTGCGGTTTTCAGTTCTAAATGACGGCAATTGCTTATTTTTTTTTATAGAGCCATACTGTGCACAATAGTTTTAAAAATGTAACATAAACTATCCTTGGGGGCAACCACGGTTTTATCGGTTAACAATTATGATGACCACGTTTGAATACACCAAAGCGACGATTGCACATCCGGATATTAAAACTGATTTAATTTCTGTGTTTCATAGGAAATTTCCGAATCCGAAATAGCAGCGCATGCGAGTGATAATTGCGTGTATTACAACGGTCCATAGATTACAAGTAACCGCAACCTTTATA
This sequence comes from Ophioderma brevispina, assembly GCA_023653785.1. Lineage (NCBI taxonomy): Eukaryota > Metazoa > Echinodermata > Ophiuroidea > Amphilepidida > Ophiodermatidae > Ophioderma > Ophioderma brevispina. Next base: position 56,734 of record JAMKCH010005341.1, read on the forward strand.
CTTTAGGTGGGCCAAAATATCTTGCAGACGAGATGAGAATCTAAGGGTTTCAAATGGTTAAATGACAAAATCTCAGGTTTGATGTATGTAGTGAGTGTTGGGGTCGAGGTTTGGGTAGTAACCCGTTAACAGTAGTCCACAAGATATTATAGTGGCCTGCAGCATCTGCCCGCTTCCCCTATGAATTTAAACAGTGGTTTAAAGGTGATCCTCATTGCTCTGACGGCATACATTAAGCTATATACCAATGGAAAGCTTATTTTATCGCGATTTTATATGTAACGGTGTCATATTTATGCTACTCACGATTTGGTTACAAGAACCAAAATGAAAATCGTCTTTCAAGCAACACCACTTCCGCGAAAGTCAATATTATTGACTTGGGCGCTGTGAGGTGGTGACGTCACCGATTCTGCGCTTTCGAAGACTTACCATTGTTTTCTCTAAAATTTGCTCAACTAAATCAGAATTATGAGCAATACAGATACAGATAACTATCTGTTGAAGTATCTGGTAGATTTGATGGCTCTATCCCACAGAGAAGGTGGTTCAGTCAGCATTTTATACATACATATGTACTGAATTCCTTGCTTCACAATATTGCTGCAATTTGTTATGGTTAACAAATTGTCGCTAGTTAAAGTAATTACCGCCATGTTACGCTTGATGAGCGAAGACTTTACCGGAAACGCAATAGCAAAGCCAACAGTGATTTATTAAAAAAAAGGTTCAATAACCATAATTGTGTGACTGTGTCCCGGTCTGAGAAAAGTAGATTAAGATATTTTCCGTTACTCCCCCTGATAGCGCCTATACCTCATGCAATTCCATCGGTTAGCAAAGAGGGTGTAACGTAAATCAATGGAAGAGCCGTGTCTTTATACGCACGTGGTAGTTTTTGACCACCACCCATGCTCCAGGGGCAGGTCTCCCTCACTGACCTCAAAGGGCAGCTATTTTTCATGCTCCAGGAGCATGAGTGGTGGTCAAAATCTCACACTTTTGTGTAAACACAGCGGCCTCTGAGCTCTGCTTGCTACTCACGATTCGTCGTAAGCGATGAGAATTCAAGCGATTTTTTTAAACATTTCTTGCACACTTATGAAGCCGGGAATTATAATTACCAATCTACAGAGATCAAGGAACCTAGTCAACCAACATTTATCGCTATATTGGCGAAATTCAAAACAGGAGAAGAGGAGCGATTTGGGGTTCCTTTACATTGGAAGATGCATTGCGCAACAAGACTTGTACAATCGCCTACGTCACACGAATTTGCCAAGGTCAGAGAAGGAAAGCTTAAGCATATTTTTTGGGCGTAAAATCGCAACAAAATATAGGGTTAGTTTTTGGCTTATAGCGGCTATATTATACGATTATTTTTTTTTTAAAAGATATTTTTGGCATCCTGAAGTCATAAGCTTTCCATTGGTATATAGCTTAATATATGCCGTCCGAGCAATGTGGATCACCTTCAACACTATACTCGATTCGCACTCATATAGGAGCTGGGGAAAAGTTTTGGGTCATATCTATTAGGTGAGATCGGGAAGAAGCATTTTAATCTACCCAAGGAGTCGCTTCGCTGCCTAACAATGGAAAGTGACTTGAAAGGAAAAGCGCCAAGTACAAAATTTAATTTTGTTTACTGTACTTTCTGAATTGAACTTTGTACAGTTTTAATACAACCGATTTATAAATCATTCACATCACTTCACTGTAAAAGCGGTGTTTAGGAAATTAAACTTCACTGTATCCTCGTGGAGCCATATTGAAAAAAAATTGTAGGCCTACTGAGCACTATACATGGTACACATGTTTGTACTGTATGGTCATTCTACACTCTTTCTAAATGTACACTGACAAAGTAATTCCCCGAATTCTTTAGACTAAAGAAGTTTAACCTAGGCGACGTTAATTACAAAGTTGTGTTTGCGTTTTTATGTGTTTAGGCCAAGGTTTTCATGTCCAATTATTTTATCCAACGTGCTTCAACTATTAAGAACTACGTTGGACAATCTGAGAGTGGGTTTTAGTAGTAAATCCAAAATGTTAAATCCGGCTTTGTCTCCAAAGAAACGGGGGTATCGACTTTTGTATAATTAGGCGTATTAGTTTAGGTAACGTATGAAAGTAATGATGAGGCCTCATATCACCTGTGTGGACAGCGCAAAAACCATTGGTACCAGATTCAGAATTCAATAGCACACCTGCCTTATACAGGTAGTATTTCACATTTTAACGTACGTTACTTTTACCAGTGACTCTCAATGTTTTGACCACTGCACATCATATTGATCGTAGAACACACAATATTAAGAACGTACAGACTTGGAGTGCTGCAAAGTTTAATTGCTGCGCACCCATCACAAACAGCTCTCACCCGTAAAAAAGTACAGGTTGTCCCCAGCGCAAATCGAGTATAACTGAGAAATATATTTGCAAATCTATCCAATTATTTTTTTCAGTTTAATACATTGGTGAATTTGTACTTACTATTGGTGGAATTACATCATAAATATTCTTCCGCAAACTCATTTGGAAGGGTAGGGAAAATTTTTCTGTAAAAAGTGATAGAAATAATAACAATATAAACAAAGAAGCGAACTTCTGTGAAAAAAAAGCAATTGCTTCGTAGTGTTTGAAATAATTTAGTCCAAACACAAAATGTCCGACATATATTATAAAAGTTTCAGAGATGTTAGAGTAAAATTATCATTTTTCGATAATTTATCTTTAGCGCATATTTTACTTAGATTATTGGCTACCCATAACACTTAAGTGCATATAGGGAAGGGGAGGTCCATTGGCTTTCACGCGTCTCGCTTTAACGCAACAATATTTTGACCAATTGACACACACACAAAAATCCGCATATAATTATGTGACCTTTGGCCTTTCGCTGTTACCCATACATGTGGACTTATATTACTCACAAATACATTAGCTAATTATATGCTGATATGTTAATAACCCCAAATAGGACAGGATCCATTTCCATGTAGAAATAAATTGTTAAATGTATGGTTCGAAAAAAAATGTCATAATCTTAAAAGTACGAAACTCCGTATATTTGGTTCTACATAAGCAATTTGATCTATTCTGAACTCAAAACAAGCATTAGTTTAGTCTATTATTTTGTACACAATGTCGAGAAGAAGCACAACAAAATGGCCGGATTTTGTGCCCATGGAAATTAATGTTTCACCCTTATAATTTCCGCACAGATGGACGTTTTTCAAATTTTCTCATTCAGTAATAATAATAATAATACATTTGGATATGCATTACGTCACTACGTGTGCCAAGTTTCATGGAAAAAAGTTACGGGAAAGTTGTTTTCTGAGAGGGTCCAAGTGGACACTTATACTCCAAAAGGAGTGCGGAAAACCTTATTGCACTTAGTAGTTAAAAGGTTTTAAAAAAGGTATAAAGTTCAGTAAAACTGATGCTGAAAGTAGACCCAATTCACAATAACTAGTTGGACGGATTGCGCAGCAAATCTGCTGTTGAAGTTTTTATAGTCCGCCGGACTCAAAGTCCACTACAAGGAATAGTTCATTGGTAGAACACCAGCGCTGTCACCTTCGGAGCCTAGTTTGATCCGTTTTAAGATGAGCACTCCTGATAAATTATGTCTCCCTCTGTGAAGGTGACTTAGTAGGGAAAATTCACCTTATGCAGTATCTCTTTGTCTAGATTAGTGTGTTCTGAGGTCTCTGGGCCTTGGACCAGACTTTTGCGGGTTAAACCTGGTTTTGTGAGCGCTCAACCATTCCACTTCCCTCAGAGCATATTGCTGGAGTTGCTTGTAGCTCCATCTGTCTGAATGCCTTTGAGCTTCTGCTGAGCCAGATGACATAACTCGCTCTGAGTGCAATTTTGGCTGCTGTATCGGTTATAGCCTCTCTCTTTCCTTTGGGACTTCCCAAGGATGTCAGGCATTTGTTGACTGATGTATTGCAGAAATCTCTGCTTCCTACATCTTTTGGAAAGTAGTATGTAGACCATCCTCTGCTTTCACAGTCAGCTACTAGATTTTGGTATTTGCACTTCTTTCTTGCATATGCATTGGATAGGTTCTCCTCCATAGGGAGCGTCAGCTCTACGATGATCACTCTCTTTGTTTTGGTAGAAAAGATGGTGATATCTGGTCTCTTAGCTGTTTCAGCGATTTCTGGAGGGAACACTATTTGTTTGTGTTCCTCATCCATCAGGAATATCCAGTCATTGGCCTTCTTCAGAATGTTGGTTGGCTCTGTCTTAGGCATTGGTAAGACTGGCTTTCGATAGGTTGTACCATCAGCTGTGCGAAAGGCTATTGTAGAGATGGAGTTCAGATTCTCAGGTTCGATGTTTTTTTCTGATTTGCCTCTACGACGTACAGTGCCAGACCTGTATAGATTGCTTTCAGTGTTTGGTCATGGCGCCAGTTGTATCTTCCGCTTTGTAATGAATAGCTACAACCATTGAGTATGTGGAACAGTATACAATGACGATGATGATATAATTGGCAGAGTCCAAGATTGGTCTTGCCCCACAGCTTCAGATTGCCAGGGGATGGAAGTTGATCAAGTTTCTTCCAGGTGTCGACCTGCATGACCTCCCAGTTCAATCACTACCCTTGTTTTGCACATCCGAAAAGATAGACCAACATGTCTTCCTCATCTACATCTTTTATTAGTTCGGTGAGGGATTTCCTTTGTTCTTGATGACTCATGTCTTTGATCAGCTTTGGGTTCTTTTTGTACCCAAGACCGGCTCTATCCGTCTCACCTCTAGCCATTTCATTTAGAATTAAATGCCGTTCATTCTGTTCTAATTCTTTTATACCATTCCATCTGGCTTTCGTCGTTTTACTTTCCATGCATTTTCTGCAGAGTGTCTGTGTACTTCCATCTTTAGAGTACTTGTTTATGGTACTTAGTTACTTGCATACATTTGACTGATGTGGTTAGCCTTTTCAGTTGCAGGCCGTAGTGTTTCCTGCTCCTGTACAGAGCGCCGGTGGTGGCGCATCTGCTTATACCTGCCCATTGCTTCAGGTATTTGGTGCAAGCAGCTTCCAGACTTTCGACGCATAAAATTGGGAAGTTATAGATGGCGAACTCCCACGTCAGTTTGGGTACAATAGCATTATTGTATAACCATAGCTTCATAGGCCCACTCAGTTGACTTGAATTGGTTGTTTGAAGCATTCCTGTGTCAGCTTTGTGCATACCATGTCTCTGCTGTTATTGTCCTTCAGGTCGTTATAGATCAGCTTCCCGAGGAACCGCATGGGTTGACTGTGGATATAAGCAATCTGCTGTCAGTCTGTTTCTAGGCCGGGATCGTATGCCACATAGTGCGTTTTGTGTCCTTGTCGCTTTTGTTCTGCGTTGGGGACAGACCTCTTCATAGCATGAGACTTGCATTTACTTGGTTTTGCTTTCACGGTCCGTGTCCACTTGAGGAAGTTGTTCATTGTATTTGTTCTTGGCATCCTTCTGGACTCCTAGTTACGAGGGTGAGGTCATCTGCGTATGCTTTGGCAGATGTATGATGTCAGATCCACTCATGCAGTAAAGAACAGTGCACTCGATTCTGTTGACTCTTCGCTCAACATTAGTTTCACGCTTTATTCCATTGTCGTCTGTGGAGCTCGGAATATGGTTCCCGGCAGAATAAATTTACTTTCACACCGGTATATCTGTCTGTCTGGATGGATGTGTAGATGGATCTCTGTCTGTGTCCATAAAAAGGTCAACATTTGGCCATATCTTTTTAATTAGGAGTAAATCGGGCATAGCGTTTAGCCAGCAGAGCATGAGTATACATCAATATGGAAGACTATTGAATCCCAGTCCAGTCACATTCAAATATTTGAGGGCTT
>JAMKCH010005342.1:0-37441 GCA_023653785.1 Ophioderma brevispina
GAACAGAGAGTGACAACCCTGTGAATCCCTCGGATAGCTTAATAGTGCTACAACAATAATTGCAAATATCTGTTGCACAATATCAACCACACTACTTATATTTGCATTGTCCCATTCTTATAGCATTTTTCTATTGAGCATTCAGTATTTTACCGGTGAGATATTTCCCCAATAAATAATGTACAATAGTGGAGAGAGGGTAATTTCTACTGGAGCAAGCATTTGGGAAAATAGCTGACTTCAGTGACCCAAGTGAAATTTGCCAGGTAGTGATCACTCATAGGTCAATATCGCAGTGACCAGGCAGCTAATTTCCTGTTTCTCTACTGCATTCGCACTGCTGCGAAGCGGGGTCTTTTTCTATTGACGTGATCTGGTATGTTCTCTGGTAAAATCAGGTTCCAAACCAAGGATGTTTGCCAGACAAAATTTGCCCAGTAAAAAGTGGCAAATACCAGAGAAGGTCATTTTCTATTCAGTTAAAATCCTTTTCCAGGTTCAATCGGGAAAGTATTGCTCAATAGAAAAATGCCTTTAGGGACCTACTAATATAATCCAGGGTATTTTTGGTAAAACCTTCCCCATCCAACTCTAATATTACTAACCAGTTGGACTGGTACCCTGACCTTTACACTCATTTTAGCCCACAAAGTACTAGTATATATGTTTTGTGATACTTAAAGGTGCATTTCGTGATTCTAGCACCTTCTGTTTCTCCATGGTTTACTAGATATCCTTAAGAAAACCTTATTTACAAAATTTGAGTTGATCCCGATCTTGTGGTTTAGTGTTATGAGGAATTGCTTGTTTCCCACGGTCCCATAGGCCACTGTGCTGTATTTCTGTCCGTTTACGGACAGAAAATACAAAATTGCGAATTTCTTACAGATACGACCAAATTTGCATGTAAGATTTGGTACACATGGATTACTAATGTTAACGGTTCAGATGATATAAAAATCTCCACTTTTTTTAGGTAAGTTGGGGGGGACGAGGTTGTGGATCACGAAATGCCCCTTTAAACTTCTTGAACACTTTCTACCCCTACTGACATGTGAAATAGTATAGTACAGTATAGGAATGCTAGCCAATAAATCAACTGGCATTGGCCCTTAACATTTTTTCCAGATGGAATTTAGTTTTTGAATGCTGACACATATTTTTATTTTAATGCTCACATGGAGGGGTGCTCCCATACCATTTCACTGGGAGGTGTATTCTGTTCACCCCTGTAAATTTGCCAACAGAACTTTTCAAAAATTTGGCCATCCACAAAATTTGTTTTACAATTTCTGGCTCCAAATTTTTGTTATACATGGTATCCTATGTACTACATAATGTTGATTTTATTGCATCAAAATGGAAAATCTAACTAAAATGAGCAATGACCTCATTTCTTGAAATAATTAAAATCTTCAAAAATTATTTAAAATTTTTCTAAGCTCTGCCTTAAATTATGATTGTAACCTGGATATGACTATAAGACCATCTGGCTCCTGATAAATATGAGTGTAAAATTAATTGAATTGATCTTGGCCTACACAACACCATCACATGCAGGGGTAACCCGTAAAATCAATCATGATCATTAGGAATGCCAAAAAATTACAATATTGCCTTCATACAGGTAAAAAACCCTAATTTTAATGCAATTTATTGCTTAAACCCACAGCAGCCAGCAAAGTCTTCCCAAAGTCCCCGCTGTGCTGGATTACAACAACATCATGTCACGCACTGCTGCCATTTCAAACCAGACATTTACTACCCAATTTTCGCCTCCCAAGACAAATCGTGACCGTGGTATGAATTTTTTTGTCTAAAAATGGTTTCCTTTAATACCACCCCGAAACCATTTCAACAGAAACTTCTAACTGTCACCTATTTTTTTTTGTTTTAAACCTTATAATTAACCCTGAATATCAAAATTTCACAGACGCCTACTAAACTCTGTTGTAGAGACTCTTAGTTTGACAATGACACTCATACAATTAGCTCAGCGGGATGTTGTCGCCTGCTGTTGCTTAAAACCCTGTTTTTCCTGATTTTAAAAGCTGGGGGGGGGGGTGGCTACCCGGCGCTTGTGGCTGCCCTAACCCTTATGTTACTAACTCAATAATATTTAATACTTAATATTCAACCAATTGGTAACCAGCGTATTAGATACCGACCGCGTACATAAAGCGTTCAGCTTACACAAGTAACCATGGCATTTGACGCAGCGTACGTGCTTGCATGACATTTACAGATCTGCGCAAATAGGCCTACTCCATTGATACATTACGGCGTTGTTAACATGAACATGTGTGTCCAAGTGTTTTCCACGCTGGCCAAGATTTCAGAGACTGACTTTTAAGGAGAAGTGATAGCTCCCCACACCTCCAAGCACTTTATAAGAGAGTTATGTAAAGCTCCCCTTGAATTCTGCTCTATCCTGGTTAGCATTGGTAAATGCCAGAACTGCTCTCCTTAAGCTTCCCTGATACGACCAGGAGAGCTTTTTTACCGAGCCCCAACTTATTTTACAAGTCAGTCCCTGAGATTTATTTGCGGTAACTTCTAGACTAGTATTGACGATCCATTTATTCTTCACTGTTTTCAACTGTTTTAACAAACACAGCTCTAATCGCCCTGTCATGCCATGGCTTTAGTGCTCAACAGTGCTCAGTAAAAACCATTGTACTGGCAGATATAAAGAATTAACAAGATCGACTCCCATTCATAATTACTCCCACTAATTGATTTGGGGTGGAAGAAAAGACTCCTTGACATCTTCCCTTTGTTTTGATAAACACTGACTCTGACTTTGTGCACAATTTCCGATTTCTCCTCGGTTTTCATGATATTTAAACAGTAAAAAAATGTTCTAAGGATGCATTTGGCTTAAGCCTTCCTAGAAAGTCTAAAAAGAGGCGATGATCATTCACATATTTATGGGCGCATTAAATCGCTGGCTGGGCCACACTTGTGGCTTGCCATCCCCGGTCATGGGACTGGGGTGCTGGGGACTCCTGGTGTCGAATCCCACCAAGACATACACAATCTTCTCTAATACCTTCTCCCTTTACCACTATCCCTCTCCTGGAGGGACGTGTTTAATTGTTCGATTACTTCTTTGACTTTGGTACAAAATTGTGAAATTTGGAGCTTTAAGAGGACATGTCAGGCCAGTTTATATCACAATATTAAAAAATATTATAAATATCCCTTTTGGGATGAATTTAGTATTCTGGCATCTGCTGGCCGCCACATCCTCAACATGACAACATGGCAGTTCATGTTTACCTCTTATGTAGCAGCGTATGCGATTGGTCAATACATGTCACACAACGACGACCATTGTATAAACAAGCGTCTATACATGGCGCTGTGATGAATGCGGAAAGTGGTCACATCATCAATAATCCTCCTCGGCTGAATTTTATTTAATTTTTTTGAGTATTAGTTGAAGCAAAAAGTATGGTGAACATGAAACGGAGTCATTCATATATTTTTGGGTATAATGTTTATGTATACCCTCGTATACACAAGCGTTCATACCTGTATACCCTCGTATGTATCGCCCGATCGGCGTACGCGATTGGTCCATATGCGTCACAAGATTTGACCATACATTAACATGTCAAACAACCGTTTATGCCCTAGTCCCCAAACGGCAACAATGACTCTTCTATTAGAGTCGCACACTCTTGCCATTACAACTGAGTGTACACAAATTGAAATTTCTCATGAAAATTTAACCCACAAAATGTAATTTATGCTAAAATACCTGCATGTGTTTCTCCTTAAACATGGGAGAGTGTGGGTGGTAACCCTGATACGAGTATAATGGGTACCCGAAATATGTGGTTTGGGACTAGTTTTAGGCATACTGCCGTGACAAAAGCCGAAAGTGGTAAAAAAACTCATAGCAATTTCAGACGGAATTTGATATTTACTGAGTATAATTTTTGTTGTCATAGTACGTATACAATGAACGGGGTTCATTCATAGTAGTTTGGGTATGAACTTGTTTATTGCCCGAGGGCTTAACAAGCGTTCCATGACCAAAATACTATGAATGAACCCCTAATTCATACCCAAAATACTTTCATTGAATGAACCCTAGGCTAATTCCATTTTTGAGGCTGGCCAAATTCATACATGGCATGAAATATACATAGCTGGCCTGGTGGCACAATACTACATTCTTTCCAAGATATAGGAGGGGCCAAATACAAGGTGTAGATTATATCATACTATGCGAAATCTGGTACAGTAACTTTACAGTTATGGAGTATCAAATGACAATAGTCGTGAATACAGCTCAGCTGCCTTCAACAAGAACAAGTTGAACTTCACCATGTTCACACATTGTGAACGTGGTGAATTGAATACCAACTGAACAAGACATACCATGATCATGATGCTAGGCGTATCTTTCTAGTAACAATTACAACACGTACCAGAAACAACTACCAGTCCTCAGTAGCTCTCTGATGCTTTATTTTTCCTGTCACTACGTCGCTCACAGTTTATCTCCTGAAAGAATTTGATATCGATCGATCGAATTGCTCACTTGCTTTTATAACCTTTTCAGCTCTGTCCTCAACGGCATAAGTGGAAATAGGCTGGTGACCCAGAATCACTATTAAACCTTTGACCGCAACGTGATATTTCCCATTCAACATCACATTAGCCTTACCATACAATTCAGTACGTGACCAGCACTTTTCCACATCCAATAGCTGATGCTGTTTCATATATCCCTGCCTTGACGTGTACCAGCTGCTTGAATGCAAATAAATAAAAGCCCATTTTTTGGGGTTTGCCAAAAATAAAGTGAATGCAATCAATCAGCTGTTGAGTTCGTCTGAAACCTTTGGCAAACCCCGCGCTAAATGGTCAGTAATCATACATTTCCACTTGTGAAGTCCCATCCCAGGGAGTGCCAATAAAGAATTATTTTTAGCCGAGGAATTTTTCTGGAACAAGTGGTGAAATCTGATCTTGTGTAAACCTACTAGTCCATCAGTGCTAAGTCATGCAGTGTTTAAAAATGATACGTATTTTTGCGGTTTAACACGGAAATAAATATAAAGCCCCATTAATTGGGTGTTTCCCGGGGGGGAGCACTCACTATGATAAGCACGCGTCATGCTCCTGTCGATAACCCCTTTTTTTTTACCATCTGTCAAGTCACCCAATGACCCCCCTTTTTTTAAAGTCCTCGCACCAAATGCCGTAAAAGCCACAGATTTTAGGGATCTGACACTGAATGACCCTTTTTTTGCTCAAAACCTTATTGTTTTGGTCCACCCTGTATTTTGTGTGTAACAAAAAGAGTAGGGGATTATTTATAGGGCCTACATCAGTTAGGATTATTCTATAGCCATCAAAATGCCCCCGTTTATTCTCTTCCACGCCGAATGCCCCCATTTTTCTCCTCTACACTGAATAGACTCTGAATGACCCCTTTTTTTGCAAGAAATCTCTCACCGATATAGCCCTTGATATCAAGGGTCGGTAGGAGCACGTCACTTTCATATACGAGTGCCCCCCCCCCCCCTTCCCGGGTGTTTGCAAATTGAATAACGAAAGGATTGTTATTAAAATGTCAAAAACAAGCTATACAAAAATACTTGCAAAAAACGTGTGAGGCAAACTACTTTAAAAGAGTGTAGGAATAAATTAAACAATTCTAATTCGCATATGTTATAAAAAAAGAAATATGAATACAGGTTTGATGCGATTAAAAATAATATGCGAAAGACTTGGCAAACAATGGTATCATTGGTCGAACCAAGAAAGGAAATACTCAAAATAATAAATGGGTGACACGACATCAGATCCACAATTTTTATAGCTAATGAGTTTCATCATTTTTAAAAATATTAAACCAAAACTGTCATCAAGTATCCAAACAGCGAACAAGGAGTACTGTGATTATTTGACAAGACCTCAAACTTTGAGGCTAAAATGTACATGAAACCGATAGTAAGTTAAGATTTTTTTTAATGTATGTGAATTCAAAACCCCAACACATTGATGGACATGATAATATATTGGAAACTATTGTAAGAAAAGTTGTTGATGAATCTCATAACCAGTAACCACCGATTCTTTACTTAACACTCTGTACCGGTACTGTTCCAAATGACTAAAAAGTAGCAACAGGTATACAAAAAGAAACACCCGAGATCTTTTTGAAATCATGAGCGGCCTGTCATGTGATTAACGTTGTTTTTCGAAAATACTTGAGAGACTTGTCTTTAAATAGTTTTCACATTATATCAATTTGGCCTTTACTTGATCAACCATTTTACTATAGGCTAATCACTGACTTCTGTCCGATTAGAAACTACATGTATATTCCTTGACTTGTCAAACATGCATTTGACCCATGATCATAATAAGTTACTATACGCAAATTGAAATTCTATAGATTTAGCGCGGTATTTGCACTTAATGGTTCAAAAGTTAATTTAGGACATCTTATTTAATTCTTGTAAGTCCGATTATATAAGAAATCATATGTGGTGTCCCACAGGGATCCATATTAGGTCTCCGTATTGTTTTAACTATTATGTTATAATATTGTACAAATATAAAGTAATATACGTGGTAATTTTTTCTTAAATTGTTTGCTGACGACACAACATCATATTCCACCAGCAGCAAAAATATTGTTGAACAGTTTGATCTCATCATAACGAACTGATAGAAAACATCAAAGACATCCTTACTTGATATATTTCGCATAAGAATATTATCTTGGAACACTAGCTACCAAATTAGAACGGGGTCGTCTCGTTATTCCGAAGGTTCATTGGCTCTGAAAGGGTTCGATATTTCCCCGAAGGTTCGTTTTTTTTTTTTTTTTTTCTCCGACACGCGTTTTTTTAGCATTCACTTTCCGAATCCTACAAAGTTTTCGGTATTCCGAAAATAGGGTTCGCTATTCCGAATTCTTAAAAAGGTTCACTATTCCGAAAATTTGAAAGGGTTCGCTATTCCGAATCTTAAAAAAGGGTTCGCATTCCGACTCTAAAAAAGGTTCGTTATTCCTAATTGAAAAAGGTTCGTTATTCCGGATATTGAAAAAGTTCGGTATTCCAAACCAATACCATCGTTCGTTTTTTTCGAATTTCAAAAAAGATGTTTCGCTATTCGAATTTTGGTTTCCTTAACCCTAAACACTTAAACTAACCCCTTGGACCGAAAACTTGCTGCACGCGTCAAATCAATTGCTTCTTTACAAAAATCGGAATAGCGAACCGTTTTCTGAGTCGGAATGAAAGCACGGTATCTGGTTTTCGGAAGGTCACTTTGGCAAATATTCTGAAAACGATTTACTTTTTAATATTCGATAGTCGAATCTCTTGGAAATTCGGAATCTTTTCGGAATAGCGAAAAGCGAATGCTTAAAACGCGTATTTTGTAAAAACGAACCTCGACTAACGAAACTTCGGAATAATTACCGTCGGGATTAGAAAGACCCGTATATTATGTGTATTTTAAGAGGAGGATGGATAGATAAACTTACGTGAATTACGTTTTGGAGGCACGCTTAAAATCTGATTTACACCCATCGCCATAATGAATTCACTTGAAGTAAGGGTCTCGTGGATAGACAGTTCAGCTATAGCTGACAATCACGGGATCAGGCGGGGGGTTGCAATTCTGGTTTTTTTCTTGCACTATATATCACGTCAACAAGTTGATTACATTTTTATATGTATCCCATGATTTGTGAACATAGGCCTATTATTAGTAAAGAACACCTAAACACCTAAAAACACGTTCAGAAATATGTTCTGAATCGGTCACATTTGAACACGTTCTGGAACACTCTGCAATTTTGGCAGTGACTAATAGAGTTTGTACATCGTGAACAATTGTTCGGGGTCTTTTCGTTATTCCGAAGGTTCATTTTTCCGAAGGTTCGCTTTTCCGAACACGCTTTTTTAGCATTCGCTTTTTCCGAATCCTTAAAAGGGTAATTTGGTATTCCGAAAATAGGGTTCGCTATTCCGAATTTTAAAAAGGGTTTGTTATTCCGAATTTTAAAAAGGGTTCGCTATTCCGAATCTCAAAAAGGGTTCGCAATTCCGAATTTTAAAAAAAGGTTCGTTATTCCGAATTTTGAAAAAGGTTCGGTATTCCAAAACCAAATACCGTGTTCGTTATTCCGAATTTCAAAAGAGGTTCGCTATTCCGAATTTTGTTTTTCACATTGGAGCAATGAATATGATGAATTATATGGTACTTTGAAGCCGGTGATGCCATAAAATAAGCACCACTATTTATTATGTAGTAACTGTTCCTTATATAGGTGACCTTCTAACTTTAAGACATTTTGGGCAATTGTCAGATTCTTTGTGTCTTAAAACATACATTTAATCATCTTTGACACAATCTTGGTTTTGGGTAACTAAAAATAATGACTTGATTAGATTCTTTGTGCCTTAAAAAATATGTTTTAACACTTTTATTTGTATTTCCAACTGGTATGGTTGCAAAGTTATGATAGAAAATGGCGGCCACGATTTGATGTTATCTATCATGCCTACCAAAAAATCATAAAATGAGCCGAATTCGATTGATGTCATCACCACCGAAAACAGAGAAAAGTTTTTTTTCCAAAATGTGAAAATAAAAAAAAAATACATAATAAAGAGTGGTGTTAATTATCTTGACATCACCGGCTTCAAAGTATCCATATAATTCATTATGTTCATTGCTCCAATGTGAAAAAACAATATTCGGAATAGCGAACCTCTTTTGAAATTCGGAATAACGAACACGGTATTTGGTTTCGGAATATCGAACCTTTTGTTCAATTTCGGAATAACGACCTTTTTTGAATTCGAATTGCAAACACCCTTTTTCGGATTCGCGGAATAGCGATACCCTTTTAGGCTTCAGAATATCGACCCTTTTAAAATTCGGAATGCGAACCCTTGTTAGATTCGGAATAACGAATCCTCGGAATAATGATCCTTCGGAATATCGAGATTTAACCCCCATTTTTCAGGCAAAATGTGTGTCATTTATAGCATGGAGTAATATTCTTTTATATATAGATCTAAACTCCCACTGGCATGCGTAAACGCATTACAACTGACCTTTGAGCTTATCTTTCAGAGCCGGCGATTATAGCTCTCTAATACGTATTAGACACAAATAGCGCAGGGCAGAAGGCATATTTGCATTACACATCATGAACCACAGATCATTTACTTATTAGGATACTAAATGTTTAATTATTATCACTATCTCTCTCTTTTATACTTGACACCCAGGTTTGGTCGAAACATTGCTCAATTTTGCTTTTGGATACTGATTGACAAGCTTGGACAATGACTTAATTTGACGGTATGCCGTAAACTTGCATCCAATCAACGTGGTGACCATAGTCACGGCTTTTGATAGTTATTGCGCGAGCCAATTGGTATTTGCTCCAAATTGTGGCTTCGGGACCCAATGCATGTTTGATCGAAATTGCTCAATTTTGCTTTTGATCCGATCGGGCAATGACTTAAAGCAATATTAGCACATTTTTTTGAAGAGCGCCCCAATTTTCAAAAAGTTGGAGATTATTAACACGGTTGATTGGTTACGGACTAGTAAACTATAACTGTGAATGGTTACAGCGACAAATGGCATAAAAAATATTCATACATAATGAAAGAACTCTTACTGAATCACTTCCCAAAGTTGAAAAACAATTTTATGTTTTACTCTGTAAAAACAGTAAAACAGGAGAGTTTCCAGAGGGGAGGTGGCAGTTCGTGGCAATTTCTTTCTGGAACAGAAAACGCAAGGTGTTGACATCCCTGACAAGAATTTACAGTGGTAATCTAGCATGTTTTGTGACACAATTCAAAAGCATTTCAGACCAGGATTCAGGCATTGGTACTTTAGCTTGTAGTAAGATATTGGATCTGCCAAGTAAAGATGGATTAGCCCGGGATTAGCACATATACCTAGCAAGGTCTGTGAGCTGATGACAGCATGCTTTCCAAGTTTGTTAATGCTGGCAGGAAGGTCAGCATCCTTTTACCAGAAATTGCCACAACTGCCACCTCCCCCTTTGGGACTTTTTCCTGTTTTTATAATACGTTTTTACAGTATGTACAACATCCAATTGTTTTCAACTTGTGGAAGTGATTTCAGTTAGGGTCCTTTTCATTATGTCTGAATATTTTTTATGCCATTATGTCCGCTTTAAGCTCGAAAATCCTATGTCTCACAACAAAGGAATTTTGTACTAAATAATTATTAGCGGGGATCCCCTAAACTTCAAAGCGGCTGCTGGCACGGCCTTCCAATGTGAAATAGCCGGGAAATAGCGCCATGTACGTGTCTAACGCTCATCCATTAGTTGTTTAATAGTTTCATGCAAGTCAAGTTTAGAGGTTATTTTCTCGGGGGGTAACTATTTCATCGTGGACGGACAAAAACGTAGCATTTTCCCTCTCTGCCGTTAAGTCCAATCTGGATCCCAATTCGAATTACAAAATCGCTTATTTGTGATAAATACGCAGTTTTTAGTATTCTCTTTCGCATGTGTAGTTTCCTAGACAATTACCAACGTAACTGTGGCAAAAATATCAAATTTGAAATTGGGGCGCTCTTCAAAAATGTCTAATATTGCTTTAATATTTGAACTGTTGCTGAGATTAATTTCAGTCCTACTTTGATTATCCGGTGTATAATAATTAATAGGTCCGGCTTACTTCATAGTCCGGGAACAATGGTGACAATAGGGCAATCGATTCATTTGACTCTTTCACGAACAAAAAACATTAGGATTCCTTTGATCGTCTATGGAGCCCTTGACTGTGGCGCCCGCCCGGACTATATCTGCTTTCACCCACACCGATTTCAAAAGGGGTTCGCTATTCCAAATATTAAAAAGGTTCTTTTTTTCCGAATTAGATAAAGGGTTCACTACTTCCCCTAACCGTGGTTATTCTGAATTTCAGAAAAGGTTTTTGTTCCAAGAGTTTGTGTATAAAGGGTTTTGGGGTTTACATACACTGCAAACACTAGGGTGTTAAGAGGGCGCACACAAAGAGGGGGTGTCAAAAATCAAAACCTTTTATGTTATTTTTAACCACCCTATTTTTTAAACCACCCAACACGCGGTTTATTTTAAACACCATATTGTTAAAACTAACACCCTAGTTTTTTGCAGTGTATAGGGTTATAGTGTAGGACCGGTTAGGGTTTCGGGCTACGGTTTAGGGTTATGCTTACACCGCGAAAACTGGGCTGGTTTACTTTTACCACCATGGGTGTTAATTTTTTAACGCCCTCCTGAATCAATACGGATTGCACCCACTGTGTTAGATTTACACCATTTCTGTGTTAAATACCAACCATGTTTATGTTATATTAAGACAAATGTTGGTGCTAAATGACACTGCTTGGTTTTATTTTACCCCACAACGTTCAGTGTGAAATATTTTTGTAAACACTGCCGGGTGCCAAATTTACACTACTGGTAATTTAACACTCTGCTGGCGTCAATACGGGACAACTCCCTCTGGTGTTACATTAACACCACTTTGGTGTAAACTTTATATTTTTTGTGATATTTTAAGTAGAAATGTCTTTGATTTTGTTATTTTTGTTGCTTCTAAATTGTAACTGCATGCTTTTTACAAATCATAAACAGAACACCAAGCAGGCATTTAAAATTATGCAGCAACACCTAGTGGTGTTAAAAATCCGCTAAATTTCAACACCAGAAAACACACACCAACAGAGTGTGAAACCGACTTGGTGTTAAAATTTTAACACCCCAGTTTTTTGCAGTTAGTGTAGGTTACGGTTAGGGTTAAGGTAAGGTTGCCAAACTTGATGGTAGGTCCGGCAGAGAAAACTTAGTCTGGTGTGACGAATTTGTTATTCACTTTTATAATATCGCGATTACCCCGGCATCACCGGATCATGTCCTTGCTCCAAGGTAAAAACAAAATTCGGAATACGAACACGCTGGTAGATGGTTTTCGGAAATGCCGAACTTTTTACATATTCGGAACAACGACCTGGACTTTCTTCTTAAAGGCACTATCAGCGATCTAAATGGCAGAAAATCGAAAAAATCATACAGAAATCAGGATTTTTGCATTTTTGGACCACTATAGTATCTAACACACCCTGCACTGCAAAACAACTCCAGGTGTTGAAAAGGCAACACAAGGTCGGTGTTTTGTTAAGCTGTCGTGTTAATTTCTGGTTTAAAGTTCAGGATTTAACAACGCTTGTGTGCTGCAAAAATTTTGGTATGCATTTTGGTGGTCTGCTTATGTAATGCTAGAAGAAAGCGCCTAATATAAAAAAACAATAAACAGCAAACTTTTCTACTAACATTAGGTGTTACAGCGATAACATTTAACAACGCAACATTTTGGTGTTAAATTAACACCAAAGAAGTGTGGTCCTCTCCTGGGACACCAGGTGGGTGTTAAATTAACCCCATGATGTCAATTTTAAAACACCAATAGGGTGTTAATTAATCAGTTGTGTCAATTTAACCCCAGGAGGGTGTTAACATACATAATTCACAAACAAACAAACAACACACGACTGTGGGTAAGGTAACCACCAAGAAGCGTTATGTTCATATATTGTAACCCAAAATTAGTGTCAATATAACACCAATTTGGTGTAGTTTACACCGATAGGTGTGGTCCTCTCCAAACACCGGCCTGTTGTTAAAATCAACACCCTCGTTGTTAAATGTACACCGATGTTTTTTGCAGTTTTCAAGTGATAAGTGTATAAGCACCTAATAACGAAAAAAACGGATATTTAGTCATTACTGTCCTTACGGACCCTTATTATAACGTGTAATTGAATGGCGATTCTAATCTTCGAACACTTCTGTTTTCTTTCTCTCGACTTCTTATTTTGTCACTTTTCAGTTGGAAAATATACCTTTGAGAGTCCTACAACTATCCCACTTTTAGCATTTGTACAGATTTCAAAATATTTTTTATCTTTCGGGTGAATCACGATAGTGTCTTTACATAGATGATATAGCACTTTTAAATCATCAAATATCACAGTGCAAATCTTACTGAGGTATTGAAGATGCCTTCAACTGTACTTGTCGGTCTGCGACCTCAAGCGCTGTTAAACCAAGATCGCTTCTGTCTTCTTCTTTTGCGTCATGAGGCGCAGTAATATGTGTAATCGTTGAGCCAACCACACGTTGATTGGTTGGGCCGTTTGAGAAATTTGTCCACCGTTGACTAAAGGTAGGGCCCTCATTGAGAATGTGATCCGCAGTCTGTGATGGAGAAACACATTGGCAAGCTGGCGATGGCCGCAATCCACCCCAATGGTGCATATTGCCTATGAAGACGACTCCTGTTCGAATCCGGTTTAAGTGAACCCGATTCCGTGCGTGGAGATTTGCTGCCAGTGGCAGTTCTGTCTTAGGTGTATAGAGAGTTGATCTGGTCTTTGGGGTATCATCTAGCATGCAGATTCCATGTTCTGTAAGATGTTTTGATGGGGCACTGTAGATTTTTAGCAGTGTGTCGTCAGAAAGGTCGGCGAGAGCGCAGTCTCTGTCTAAACCTGTTGGTGTGATTCTTTGAAATGTTTTGCAGCAGGTGCTGTTGTCCATCAGGGCCTATTCACTAGTTTGTGCGGTGTGTGTTCTCTCCTAAGTACTCTGCAGTGCAATGCCTGATTCAGATATGACGGAGGCAGCCAGTGATCGTTCTCAAGGTCTCGAACTGTTCCAGCTTCATTGTGTGAGAGCTGTTTGCACCATGCTGGGACGGCATGTTCAGCAATGCTGTAGACCAGAGCCAAGGCAGTGGTGCGTGGGGTCGTTGGGCTGTGGCAAACCCATGAAAATCCACAAGTCGGCGCAGGAGTTATTCCTCGCAGATACC
This sequence comes from Ophioderma brevispina, assembly GCA_023653785.1. NCBI lineage: Eukaryota > Metazoa > Echinodermata > Ophiuroidea > Amphilepidida > Ophiodermatidae > Ophioderma > Ophioderma brevispina. The sequence continues at coordinate 13,899 of JAMKCH010005342.1, forward strand.
TTGGCGCATACGACTCGAGGTGCTGCCGTAAAGTAAAGCTGCCGGGCAAGCTCACTCCCAAGTCGGTTGGTGTAGGATTGTATGGAGGCGCTCCATTGAGGTTGAATTTTGAAGCTTGCGATGAGCCTCTTTGGTGGTGAGGTGAAGGCAGTTGCGTGTTGGGCTTCCTCAGCTTCAGAGTCCTTCAGGCAGGTCTTGAGATACTCATATGCTGCAGTAGGGCCATGTCTGTAGTAATTGCTTTCTAACTTCGGTACAGTTGCTGTCTGAGTGGAGGAGGCAAGATCGTCGGCGTAGCCATTTGTCTAGATGTTGGTTGAGGGTAAATCGCTGATATACAAGTTGAACATGCATAGGAGCCCAGTCCAGGTTCCTTGTTGTACTCCGTTCCTCAGACGACGCAGACGACACTCTGCCCATCACTGGTAGTCGTCGCTTCTTGTGGAATATCCTATGACATCTAGCATCTCATAATACCCTCGATGGCACAAAACTTGAAAATATCTCTGAATTCAAATACCTTGGTTCTTCTATCCTCTTTCCATGATTCAAATGCATAAACCCAAGCATGGTCTGCATAACAAACTTGAGAGGATCTGGCAGTCCGAACTGGATATGACTATCAACTTAAGTGCTTCAGGGCATGTGTAGAGAGGATACTCATCTATGGAGCTGAGACTTTGGAGTTCTACGTGTGACCCAAATACCCTAACTTGAGTACAGGTCAATGGCTGTTTTAAGTACAATGCACAATTCTTAGAAGATCCTACATCAGCTGTTATCAGGGGGAGAAGATCATATTTCCCAAATGATGCGTCTTTTTTAGATGTTTCTGATTAGGTGAATATTGCAGGTCACTGCATGCGGGACAACTGACCAGCCCATCTCTCAAAATGATTCTCTGGACACCCAAAACACTTGAGGAAAACATAGCCGTGGCAGGATGAAACTTAGTTGATCCTTATGTCATTGCTAAAGATATTGGACTGCTAAAATGCAAGTGAAATCCCAGCAACTCATGAAGGATAAGTAAGCCTGTATAAATTTGGTCCTCAGCTGCTTCAGATTATGAATGAGATGATGAACGAGCAACACTTTTTTAAAATTCGGAATAAACGAACACGGTAGGCCTATGTGGTTTCGGAATACCGAACGTTTTAAATATGCGGAATAACGAACTCTTTTTAAAATTCGGAATAGCGAACCCTTTTTAAAATTCAGAAAAGCGAACCCTTTTTAAGATTTGGAAAAGTGAACCCTTTTTAGAGGGACAGGGGGAAATTTTTGAGGATACAAATTTCGTCCAATTTGCACTTTATCGATTGTAGAACACCTACCGAGAACGTTTCAAAGGTTTTGGACAAACAACTCAAAGAAAACCAAAAAATAAATGTTTTAAACTTGCCACAGGTAATGTCTTGATCTGCTTTCCAGGTAGCCCCACTCATGCAAGGAAGCCTTAGATCGGACCATTCCGGTTCTCAATCTGTCGCCATTCAGCCCATGGTTGATTACATCCTCGTCTACTCTTTATACCATGCAGTGGCGTAACGGGCCTACCCGCTCTGAGGGGGCAAATTTCCCAGTCTTGGGAAATTTTCCCTCTCAGGGGGGTCAAAGGACAATTTACGCCACTGATACCATGAACAACAAGGGACTTGCCATCAAACCCAAGCGTTCTAGACATCAATGTCAGCATGCCACAGGCCTTGACTACGCAGATAATCTATGTACTGACAAATTCTGTATATTTTCCTAAGATGATTTCACAGTTTTGACAATAGAGTACACATGATCTTTCAGACATGATTTGATCAAAAACTACCCCCCAGATTCCATATTTTGGATGATGGGAAGATCTTTATATCGCCGATTTGAAGAGGTCATTACTCAACTTCAACAAGTTGTAAGGCGATGCTGCAAGGGAAAACTTTGTTTTGCTATTGTTCAGCTTCAGCATGTTTCTTGTCATCCATTCATGGATATTATTTATGCATGGCGACAATCTCATTAATGCTAATTCGGCAGTACCATTTGTTTTGGATCGAAAGCCAGATAAAGTTGGATATCATAATTATGCGGTAATTGATACCATGATTTCGAATAGTGTTACCGATGATAATTGTATATAAAACAAAGAAAAGTGGTCCACGAACCGATCCTTGAGGTACACCAAACTTAAAGTGACAGGAGCTCAAACTTAAAGTGACAGGAGGAGATTTTTTTAGGATATGAATTTCTCTCAAATTTCACTGGATCGGTTGTAGACCACCTACCGAGAACGTTTCGAAGGTTTATTAGACAAACAGGTGCAAAAGAAAACTGCAAACCTTGTTTTGAACTTGCCTGCTATCGTAATCGTTCCCCATAGAAAAACCATGCTTTGACTTTCTGTCGTGCACGACAGAAACTACTAAATCATCATCTATTCACTTCAGGTGTGATCTAATACATTGGTAAGCATTCCAAATATGTAAAAAACCGGGGTTCGAGAAAAATTGGGGGCGCTTCTTCCTGGAAATCTCCTCATGTCTCTTTAACACAAGACCCATCAGCAGCTTTCGACACAGACGTATCACCACCAACAGAAACGAGGAAGTACCGATCACGGAGGTACGATGAAATTAGTTCGCAATGCAACCCTAAATACATGAGCAAAACAGACGCATGCTTTTTATTCAATGACATTTTCGTTATGGATTGCCCTATTTGGTGATGTGAGTACATTGAGGGCGAGGTGGCCGAGCGGTCTAAGGCGCTAAACCGTCGGCAGGGTATAAGATCGACTGAGCGGCCCTGGTTCGAGTCCCGCGAGAGTCGGGTTTCTTGGTCATACTCAAATAGTTCCTATAAGGTCGGAAATTGCATGGTCGCGCAGTTGTGTGATTATGGAATTTCTCCTCGCTCCCACCCATTGCATAAAATGTGCAGGTGTATGTAATGGGTGTCCGGTGCCTCATGGTTCGGAGAGTCATGTAAAGCTGTTGGTCCCGTGTGTCACTGGAGTCAAGCACGTAAAAAGTTGCAGACCTCATCGAAAAAGAGTAGGGGGTCATCCCGGGTCTGTTACCTGCACTCATCGCTCTAGGTACCAGAGTCCTCTAGTGTGATGCGGAATCCGCTTTACTGGAGGTTAAATTGATCCAGATCCAGACATCCATATGAAAACGTTCATCATGGTAGAAGTTCCTTTTAATCCACGCGCCATACCAATGGTATTGAAAATGGACGACACACGATCAAGAAGAATTTTATGATCTACGGTGTCGAAGACAGCTGAAAGATCCAGTAATACTACAATAGACCGTATTCAATAGGCAGCCATGTTGGTGGACAAGATAGACACATTCACCTGTCAATGATCCCTGTGCAATCGCTAAACATGGATCGATTGAAAGCTTAATGTATTGTAGTCCTGGAATGCATGCATTTTGTCCACCAACATGTCTGGTGGCTGACGTCATATTGAATACGGTCTATACTAAGCATTCCCACTATCTATACACGGAGCAGGTCCCCGGTTCGAGTCCCGGCGGGGTCACTTAATTCGAGTACTAAGTTCTGGATTTGATTTGTTTAAGAACTATTGATTAAAACGGGAAGTCTGCTCTCCTCGTGGTTCATTTGGAATTGGGTAAACGAACCATGAGAATACCCCGTCCTTCGGAGGGACGTTAAGCCATCGGTCCCATGTACATGGAGAATCACGCCTGTAATCACAGCCAGCTTCGATAAGTGTAGCGTGTTATCCCCTGGCTGTCCCAAGTCGTTCTGGATCCCCGGGCATTATTGGAAAGCAGTGAGCAGACGAGTGACCACGATGGAATCCCGCTTAACACACGTCCTAAGTTGAATAAGTCCAAACAGAGGGAGGTTTCCTGTATTACAAAGCTGATTGGTCAGCCATATAAGAGTGATATCTTTCTGAAATTAGCCGTGACTTTCTTGATATCTCTTCAGATATGGTCACAGTTGATGAATTATGGTGATTTCAGCACGAGAGTCAATTACTACGGAAAAGAACATTCCTTGCAAAACCATCACACCTCACAAAAAGCCCCCGTGGTTCAAAACTAGTAGGCCTATATCACGTACCTGTAGGAAAAAGAATCGTGCTTTTGATAGAGCAAAGAAATCAAACAGCACTGAAGACTGGGAGACCTTTCGGTCACTTCGTTAAGAACTCAATCGCCAGTACTATATGTCAGGGATGCAATGTGCGGTGTCAATGAAGAAATTCTATTCCTTCATTAAGAGTCTGAAAAAGGACTCCTTTGGCATTCCATCTCTCCGTGGTAATGGAGAACTAGTTTCCGAGAATGTCAAAAAGGCCGAGATCCTCAACCAACAATTTGACTCCGTCTTTTCTCAGGAAAGTTTTGATCTAAATTACAATTATACTCTAAATTACAAAGATTTAAAATAAATCCCAAAGGATTGTGATTAGGGACCAATCCATTTTTAGATTTAAAATTAAATCTTATAGATTAGAATTTTAAATCTATAAGATTTAATTTTAAATCTAAAAATGGATTGGTCCCTAATCACAATCATTTGGGATTTATTTTAAATCCCTGTAATTTAGGCCCAAAGTTCGAACGCATGTCTGACATAAATATAGACACCCATGGATATGGAACTAAACGACTACTGACTGACCTCGACCCCAACAAAGCGACTGGACCAAACGGCATACCTGCACGCATGAAGATGGGGCGATGGAGATTACGCCAGCCCTGGCAACCATCTTCAGGAAATCTCTTGAGACTGGACAACTTCCTGAAGATTGGAGGAATGCGAATATACCTCCAATCTTCAAAAAAGAAGGTCGCACCATGCCTTCCAACTAAGACCAGTATCACTCACATGTTGTAAGGTGATGGAACATGTGATTCGATCGAATGTCATGGACCATCTTGACAAGTATAATATTCTGACCGACAATCAACACGGCTTTCGCCAAAATCCATCGGGCGAATCTCAACTATAATTCTGACTACAAATGACTTGGGCAAGTCCCTTGACAAGGACCGACAGACAGATGCAATCAATGGACTTCAGCAAAGCCTTTGATGTGGTAGTACATCGTAGAAACTTGACCATTATGGTATTTCTGGACCGACTCTTATGTGGATCTCTAACTTCCTAATGCAAAGAAAGCATGCAGAGGGTTGTTATTGGAGGTGATAACTCAGACTGGGTACGTGTCCAATCAGGCGTTCCGCAGGGCACAGTACTCGGTCCGCTACTTTTCCTGATTTATATGACAGCTTATGACATTTCTGACCAAATCACCTCCACCGTGCGTCTTTTTGCTGACGACTGTGTTCTTTTGCAGAACCGCACACTTACTTCAAGAGGACCTTAACCTCCTTTTTGAAATTTTAACTACTTAGTTCTCCAGGCAGACAAGGATGAAGATTTATTATTATTATTTATATCAGGCTTCCGAGTGGTACAAAGATATCTTTGTATTGTACAGTTTTGGTAAAGTGCCCGGATGCAATACAATATTCTTTTGAATATGGTATCGCATCCGGGCATTTTGGAATGACATCAATGAAGAACTATCGTTCAGACTGGTGGTAGACTGGGGTGTTTGATCGTGTTGATCAAGACTCGCCAGTGGACTACAACACTGTCAACAATGCAAGGTTTGATTTGAGTCAGCCTGATATTAAATAATAATTAATAATATTTGAATGGCGTTTTTGTATGATACAAGAATATATTGCACTCGCTAGAAAAATATTGTACTCGTCTTCGACTCGTACAATATTTTTATAGCTCGTGCAATATATTCTTGTATCATACTCAAAGCCATTCAATATTACCAATTAAGCTAACAAGCCAGGATTGGCAGAAAAGCGATAGATATAGGTGTTAGCTCCGAAAGGTGTCCACCGCTTTCCTAGCGGATACACCCTAAAAATATTTTCAACAACGGGGTCATTTTTGACCCCGTTTGAGTTCACTCTAAGAAATAAAGGTTCAACATGAACCCTTTTGTCCTGTATTTTTTAACCCTAACAATCTATGTTCATAAAGAACCTTAAAAGTTTATGAAGAATAACACTTTTAAATAGCCTATGACTGTTCGTTTTGCATGTGTGTTCACAATTATATTTGAAAGTTCTAAGTCAGTGTGGAAGGCAGTGAGACCTTGGTTAAAAATATTTTTGTGGCCAAATTAAAAATCATGTCTTTCGGTTTCTACCAAGAACCTCTGAAGTGTGCTTTGTTTTAGGGTTCTTAGAGTTTAAGGTTCTACAAAGAACCTTGGCTACAGAACCTTTTTGGGTTCTATAAAGAACCCCGTGAAGATTCGTTAGACAAATTTATGAATGACGAAATTGTTGTTAATTTGTCATTCTAGTGCATTATTAACAATTAAAGTTGCTGTCTGACAAATTACATTTAATAAAACGAAGTAAGAGTTTATAGATTGTTATTGAAATTAGTCATGTCCACCAAATGACAAAGTATGAAGCCTTATTTGTCATTTAATGACTAATTCATGTACTAAAATGACAAATTAACGACGATTTTGTAATTCATAATTTGCATGTAATTCTAAAAAGTTAAATTTCTAGTAATGAAAATATCGGATCCCGACTATTTATTAGTAGGCCCCAAACATGCGAAAAACATTTCTTGCAATACGGCGTGTTACGCTTAGCGCCCCTTCATGGTTTTTACTAAACCAAATTTCCGATACAACAGTGTCAAAAAATGGACTTTGAAATAGGGGACCGATTTGTTTACATTTTAAAGAAATCGGCTGATAGTGCTTTAACACTTATAGTACGATTCAACCCATCGTTTCACCAGAGGACAAGTTTTGGACAGCGTCGAATTAGTTTGGAGAGGAGTCAGATATGTGGCCCGATTCACCTGCTTTCATGTTTAACAATAAAACATTTTGTTTAAAAAAAAAAAAAAAAAAAAAAGATCTCTTTACACTCTCTAAAGAGTGCAACTTTAGATTTTTGTTTCCCTCGTATCCATACTACAAATGCTCTAACTTCAATAACCTTCATTCACTGTTACATTGGATACCATTGAAGGAATGCGGATTAGATCACGAATATTTTGAAGTTAAAGACTGAATGGTTGTTTGTTCATTGGGCAGAATTGATATTTTTCTCTGCTATTGGACTGCATGTTTCAAGCTGTTCAATACGTGGAATTTTAATTTCCACACACGGCACATCCCCTCATTCAATGCCATTCCTTCGGAAAAGTACTAGAGGTGACACGATGGTTGAATCTACTATAAGTGCCCAAGCTAAAAAACTTCCGTTTAGTGGCCCAGGGGGGGGGGGGGGGGTTCCTAGGGACCCAACCCAGATAACCATTTACCCGTTGGGGGTTTGATAATGACACTAACACAAATAAATGGGGGCACGTAGAACCCCATACCCCCCATAAAATGAAAATCCGACCTTTGACCTATGACCTATGGCCAATTGAAATTTGTCACTCTCGAAAAAGAGTGGTTCGCACATTTCCATCCTCATCAACTCCAATTTAAGGTTTTGAACAAAATAATCATTATATCTCTCTAGAATAACCAATTAAAAATCATTGCAAAATATAGCCAATTTATACAATCTTGTATTTTTCCCCATAGACTTACCATTAAGAGCAGGGGGGGGGGGGGGGGGGGGGGGGGGGGGGGGGGGAGGGGAGGGGGGGGGGGGGGGCTGGGGGGGGGGGGGGCATTACAAAATTAAAATTGATGTTATCCTATCATCATATCAAAGTTATAATTATTACCTCCTTCAATGTTATCTATATCCTTTAGTGCCCAAGGGGGGTTGTGTTTCCTATGGGACCCAACCTAGATTATTCTAATAATGCCGTGGGCGGATTTAATTTTTTTGGTACAGGAGAAGCGTATTCATAAATCAGACAATACGCAAAAAACTCCTTGAAAAATTTGATTGCTAACGCGAGAAATCGCAAAAACATCAATGTTTGGGTCGTATTGACCCCCCCCCCCCCCTTGTGCACTTAGGCCTAAGTGTAACCCAGGAATCTCCACACAAAGCCCACCAGCTCCCAACATCAAGATTCTACAAACATTCATTCTTTCCGCAAGCCGCAAATAAGGAATGCCTCTTATAGATCCATAATACAAATACACAACTTTTTATTCATTATCATGTTTTGAGGAGTCCCAGTGTGTTAAATTTCGGATCCAAAACATGTTGGGGCCTAACAAAATGATACAATTGTGATAGAAGCATCTTGGTAAGAGATCGGCCCCTCCACCCCGCTGGCCTCCCCTCCGTACCTGAGGTTTGGGGATGAATAGATGTTATAATTCTTCGCTATGATTTTTAAAATATTGGGCTCGACTGCGTCTCGCCCAATATTTTTTCAACTCATAGCTCGACCAATTAATTTGGGCTTAATCGATCCAATTTTATATCAGAGCCTGATCAGAGGCTCAAATAAGTGAACTATAGTAAAATTAAAAATCAGTCATGGTTCTCACATCTCCCTGCAAATTTCCAAGCATGATTGATTGTCGCCCTCCAACTTCTCACGAATATTAGCATATTCATTAGCTGTCCTTGGCTAGAGCCAACTGGGAACCATGGCTGGAACCACGGACTAAACCGGTGCATACGGGCTCTTATACTACGGGCTGTTTTTAGATTGTACAGCTGTCAAAACACAGGAGAAACAAATTATCACCACTTAGTCACGGTCTCAGGACTCGAAACATAGTTGATGCTTTTTAGAAGTGCAGGCTTGGTGCAATATTGCATTGAATTGCCTTCACATTCCAGATGATCATTCTCATCAGGTGTATTTATCCAAAACGCGATCTTTTTGATATTTGAGTGAGAAGTTGAGTGCGAGTGCGAGGCCGCGTGCGGCTAAAATTTTACATTGAATTGTCATGTGACAGTACTGTCAGTGTCATCTGATCGAAGCTGGTCGGTCCAGACTGGTCCTACACCACTCTCTGTAACTGTATGTAAGTTTTCAGTCTCATGGGTTTGCTATGTTTATTAATGGCTAATTACAAAATTCAGGAACCGTGGGTTTTTAATGAGAAATTTTCAGCATTATTATCAAATAGATTGTATTTGCTAGAAACTTGAATTTTTAAAATTTTAAACAAATCTAGACTATGACTAGTCTAGGATTATGAAGCTATGTGAGGTTTTATTCAACCAAATTCCAGGTTTCCATTTGTTCAAAAGAACATAATCCCTAAACCTGAAATTTGGTGAATGCCACACAATGCATTGAATTTCCACAAATCAATAAAAGGCAACTTTTCAGGCATTTTGACAACATCAATGCATGCATTCTCAAATTGCTTTTTCATTTTTATTATTTGAGGGGGACCCTACTTGTCTTTCACTCAAGTTATTTAGTTAAAAGTAGTGCGTCAGCCACTTTGAAAAAGGCTCTTGTTTCGAGTTAGGGTAGATGGTCAGTAGAAAAATCTCAATGGTACCAGTGTTAGGGACATATGTTGTGGATCATCACCTGCGGTGGATTGTAAAATTAGAAGTGGTGCAATTCTTTTTTATGCGGCCAAAAAAAGTCAAATTTACCCAAAAAGGGTAAAAATCAGTAGAATGGCGATTCCAAACTTAATATAATGTAATTGTAATAGTATTTACTTTCCCCACTAGCTGTAAATTAAAGAAGAGTTGATTGTTGGAATCTGGGTCATTTGACCATCAGAATTTAGAAAGGACCAAAACTGGGTCACAATTGACCAAATAAGGTAAAAAGATAGAATGGTGATGTAGTTATTCCAGTTTAAACATGTAATAGTATTTAATTTTTTCCCACTATTAGAGGTAGATTTAAGAGAATGTGAATGTTGGAATCTGGGGTTAAAAAATTGACCCCAGGACCCCAGAAATGCCAAGGGTAAAAAGTTACTTAACACTTAAGTGCCCAAGCTAAAAAAATCCTGTTAGGGCCCAAGGGGGTTCCTAGGGACCCAACCCAGATAACCACTTACATGAGATTGATCATGACACTAACAAAGTTAAATGGGAGTCCACGTAAGAACCTCATACCACACATAAACTTGAAAATCCAAACTTTGACCTATGACCTAGGCAATTGATTGAAATATCACGCTCCGGAAAAGAGTGTAAGCACATTTCATCCTCAGCAACTGCAATGTAAGGTTTGAACCAAAATAATTGATTTGATATCTACTCTAGAATAACAATTAAAATAATCATTGAAAAATATAGCCAAATTTATACCATACTTGCTATTTTTTCAGAAAGAAAACTTCAAAACCTTGTTTATCCGTAGACCTTACACCTTAAGAGCACGGTCAATGACAAAATACAAAATTAGATATTTGCATGCATCATGTTGCTTTGGTATTAAACTAGATAGTTAAATTATACATGAATGGTAAAAGCTCCCAACTTCTATGTGTAAATAAGAAGGAATTTGTAGTTAAGAAGAATTTATCAGCGGATCCAAAATGTACGTGTCAACGCCCAGTCATAGCCAGTCTTTGGTGACGTCAAGTCAAGTTAGGATCATTTTGTTGAGATGGCATAACCGGTGGTGGGCTACGGGATGAGTGCATCCTGGTTTTAGAACCCTTGCCCCGTGTCAACTCCCCCAAATGAACTGACCCTCTGTACAGTGTGTGTATGGACCCAAATCCCCCCCCCAAAGAAGGCCTGGCACCTTCCCCCCCCCCACCCCATTGTAAACGATCTGGTTACGTCACTGCATATGCATGAATGAGATTGTGCTTTTTCATAAGGGACAGACAGTTTTCAAGTTTCCAGCAAGGATGCCATTGGGATTAGGATCGGGGATCTCCAAATAATTACAAAATCCTTTTTTATGCTGCCAGGTACATGCACTTTGAGCATTTGGTCATAATTACCATTCACAGGATAGAACAATTACCAGCACGCTGTACCTAAAATCTCAAAAATTTGAAAATGAGGGATACTCTTAAAAAAAATATACTCCCATGGATTAAGTATAAATAAAGATACGCTTACATTTTTACAGGGTTTCAGATTTTGAAAGCGTGACTGCATTAATTTCTGAAACCACAACCGGATTGAGCCATGGCTGGAAGACCATTGAGAGAATTTACTCCATTGCTCTGCGCAAATACGAAAACCAGAAACAGAGGTAAATATCAGAGTTTGAAGTTGAACTTACATTTTTTGGTAAATGGTTGTCATTTAAGCACCATTGTGTGCTTTTTGACCTAAAAATATTTCCAACGGCTGACTAATAGATTTCCTGATGATGGGTGCACTCAATTTTCAAACAAATCATGTTTTTTGCATATGCTTAATCATTGCATAATGAACTAGCTCAAAATCGATGTCCTTCATCTAAGAAATCACAACTTTTTGTATAAAATTCCAGATCCGGAAATTTGTTATACACGCAGGGATGCAGCTACAGTGGGCGGTGGTGGGCGGCAAGCCCACCACTCGGCTTCATAGCCACCACTAAACACCAATTTTGACTCTAGAGCCCACCACTCCAAAGATGTAAAAATGCAACAATTTTAAAATCACATTTATGCAATATTGATAAATTTAGAAATGACTTATAAATTATGTCAAATTTTCATTAAAAACACCCACCACTAAAAGTTCTATCTAAGCTACAACCCTGTTACAATCGTAAGCCTATAGAAGCACTGTAATGCTGTGCCTAAATGTGTAGGCTAAAACAAAAAATCGTGATTCATCTTAACTTGGAATTACAGGGCATTTTGTGAACCACAGCCTCGTCCCCACCCCCCGACTTACCTAAAAGATGTTGATATTTTTTATATCATCTGAAACCGTTGGCCTATTAATCCCTGTGTGCCCAATCCTACGTGAAAATTCGGGGGGTCGCATCTGTAAGAAATTCGCAAAGTTATATTTTATGTCCGCACATCACAGTAGGCCCTATGGACTGTGGACACGAGCAATTGCTCATAAACACAAAGCCGCAAGATCAGAAGCAGCTCAAGTTTGGGAATAAACTTTTCTCAAGGATATCTAGTGATCAATGAATAAAACAGAAGGTGCTGAAATCACGAAATGCACCTTTAAGCATTTTAGATGACTACCTTTAATTCTGGATGATATTTTTAATTACTACATACAAAATATTTTTGAAATTTCTGAGTCAGCCTTTAATATTCTGTTTTCAAAATAACTAGAAAGGTGATCTTCTGCCAGATTCCAATATCTGAGTTTGACAAAACTTACTGTGTGGGTAGTGATGGATGCAAGTAATACCCACGCACTGTCTTCAGTATTTGTGCATATTAAAGGTGCGTGTTCCGATCGTCTTTGGGACCCCCCTGATTTACCCAGAAGTAGTATCGAATTTGATATCAGTTGAAAGGCCATATTTTTCTCATTGTCGTCCTGAAATTTGAGCCCTCAAATCCATTTCGTTCCCAAGATATAAACAAAAAACCGCCGTTTTAGTGGTTAACCATCAATATTAGCACAGTACTGAATAGGGCTTTGCGACATGCATTATTGCATCTACCATCAAAACCGCAAGTTTGTTTCCCACGGTACTTGATGGGGTGTATGTGCAAGTGACAGGCTCTCATATCAAGTAGAGAACACAATACACATAAATCGGAACAAGCACCTTTAATGAGCTCATTTGGATATTTATTCTGATTGGCCCATTATTACAAAGGTGGACTTCTGCCAGATCCCAATGTCCAAATTTGACAAAACTTGGTATGTGGGTAGAGTGATGCATGCAAATAATAATCATGCACTATTTCTTCAGTATTTGTGTATATTAATTTGCATATTTTTTCTGATTGGCTTATTATTAGAAAGGTGAACTTCTATCAGATTCCAATGTCCAAATTTGATGAAATTTGGTATGTGGGTAGTGGGGCTTGCAAGTAGTAACCATGCACTATTACAACATTATTTATGCATATTAATGAGCTCATTTCCATAATGCACCACGCCAGGGGGATCTTGCACATTTTAACTTGCAGTATTTTTAACAATGTAAATTATCAAAATGTCATTAAAGGTGCAACGAGAGATTTCACATATATATCAAGTGTCCAAAAAAAATCGAAAGTACTGATTTTTGCCTTAATGTAAAGCTTTCCATCAAAAATAACCCAATCTGAAAGGATCAAGCTGAAAAGTGTTTCTTTGGTACAAAAATTGTGAAATTACTAATTTCGTAAATACGAAATTCAGCCTATGTTTTACATTGAAATATAAGCAAATCAGAATCACTCTTTTCTCGCTTTTAAGACATTTCTGTAGCCAAATACAAGGTAAGAAATCTATTAAGTGTCTAGTCTGCATGAAATTACTATTATGACACAATATTTGGGTGCCTCAAAAATCTCTCGTTGCACCTTTAAAACCCAAGAATAGATTCTCTGACATTAAAAACATAATTATTTAGCATTACTATAACAAAACATGAGTTTGTTCCATGATTCTCATCCATGATTCTCATTGATATTCTAATTAGTATGTGATTTTTACATGTTATTATTTTTACATTTATATACAAAATATGATTAAAACCAATTGCATGATGACATAATGGTTAGTATAAAACATCATGGACATTACATGCATTCGTGGAAAATCAGAAGTAACAATTTGAAACTCAAGTGGCAACCTTAGATAACTTTGAGCTATAAGACATCTATCTGGAGACACATGACTGGAATATTTAACGAGCCATTTTTGTTGTATCGTCTGCAAGAATTGCAGAAGGCACAAAGGGATTACTCTGGTCGTATGTCTGTGTGTCTGTGTGTGTGCCTGTGGTCAAAATGTTAACCCTTAATATATTGCATGCCGTATTAGTTCCGTAAGGACTATGATGATGTAACTTGATGGAAAGGAGGGGGCAGGGTGGAGTGACATGTTGGTGACCTCATGTGACCTTGGTGACCTCATGTGACCTTGGCCGGTCAAAATGTTAACCCTTTCCCGCAAGGCTTGTTTACAAGTTATCTGGAGTTCTGTATAAGGCGTATAATGCTGTAACTTGATGGAAGAAAGCAGGTTAAAGAGTTCTTGATCTGATTAGATGTTGGGCGTATTTTGGGCAAATTACATATGCAAATGAGCTAATTAATATTCAAAAATCAGCGTAATCGCTATATTTTTGAAACAGTACATCGGATATACAAAATTCCTTCACTGCATGAAACCCATTATGGTGCGCATCTTCTTCGACATTTGAAATTTACTGATATGTGCGGCTTAGGTATGCAAATGAACTAATTAAATATGCATAATTGCTGTATCACTAAAACGGTACTTCGGATATGCAAAATTCTTTTGTTACATGAAAAACTACTATCATACTTTTGTGTGTGTGCATCATATGGAGGGAAGGCCGGGGTTTAGGGAGTGAACGGTGTGTGGGGGGTTTGGGGGGACGGGTGGGGGGGTCTTGTTGGGTTGTTTTTGGTGGGTGTTTGGTGGCGGGAAAGCGTGGAGGTTTTGGGTAGGGGGTCTGGTTGGATGTCGGTCAGGGTGGGGTTTTGAGGTGGTGCAGGTTGGTGTTGGATGGGGGGTTGGTGCGGGGTTGGATTGTGTTGGGGAGGGGGCGGTCGGTGGTGCATCGGAGGAGTGAGCAGGGTGGGGGCGGTGGAAGGGTGGGTTACCTCATGTTACCTTGTGACCCTGTGACCCCATGTGACCTTTGTGACCCCTCGCAACCTTGGTCCCCCTCCACCTCTGTGACCTCAAGGTGACCTTTGTGGCCCGTGTGACCTTTGTGTGTGATCTATGGAGGGGAAGGCCTGGGTGTTAGCGGTAAGTCCGGGGGTGTGTTGGTGAGGTGGGGTGGTGTGTTTGGGAGGGGTAAGGTGGGGTGCCTGGGATGGGGCAGGGTGGGGGTGTGGGGAGGGGCAGGGTGGGAGGGGAGGGCGGTTGGGGTGTTGGTAGGGGCAAGGGGGTGGGAGGGTTTGGGGTGTTGGTTAGTGACACGGGGGGGGTTGGGAGGGGGACAGGTACTTGTGGGGTTTTGAGGGGGGGTAGGTGGTGGTTGAGGGGGCAGGTGGGGTGTTGAGGGGGGAAAGTTGGGGTGTTTGAGGGGGTTGGGGCGTGGTAATTGTGTTTGAGGGGTCTTGTGGCGGGGAGGGTAAGGGTGGGGTGACCGCCTGTGACCTTTGTGACCATGCGACTCAGTGACCCCATGTCCACAAGTGACCTTTGTGACGCTTGTGCCCTGGGGCCCTCATGCCGACTTGGGACTGATGGGACCTGGTGGCCTCCTGGACGTCAATGTACACCTTGTGACCTCCATGGCCTCATGTGACTTCATGTCACCTTTTGTTTACCTCATGTCCTGAACCCCAAGTGACTTGTGACCTCATGTCATGACCCCATTTAACCTTGGTGACCTCATGTCATGACACCATGTGACCGTGGTGACCTCATGGAAACCTTTGTGCCCCCATGTGACCTTTGTGACCTCATGTGACCTTGTGACCCCCTCATCTGCCATTGGTGACGCAGTGACCGTCATGTGATTTCAGGTCACCTTGGTGACCTAATTCACCTGTTGGCCCATCACAACTCGTCGTGGGGGGAGGGTCGGGTGGGTGCATTGGGGAGGGGAATTGTGGGTTGCATCGGAAGGGGCGGTGTTAGGGTGCGGTCGGGGAGGGGTGCATCGGGGAGGGGAAGGGTGGTACATCAGGGAGGGTTGGGGTACAACTCAGGGAGGGGGCGGTGGTGGTGACCTCATGTGACCAATTGGTGACCCCATTGCACTCCTGGGTGACCCCATGTGTTCTTGGTGACCTTTGTAACTCCATGTGACCTTTGTGACCCCATTGACCTTTGTGACCCCCCATGTGACCGTGGTGACCTCATGTGACCGCTGTGAACGGGGTAACCCCCTGTGACCTTTGTTACCCCATGTACATTGTGACCCCCTTGACCTGTGAACCTCATTTGACCTTGGTGACCTCATGTCACCCTCGGTGACTTCAAGCCACCCATCGGTGACTTACATTTCACCTTGGCCCCATTCACAACCGCGATGGCAGACGACATCGAGTCGGGCCAATGAACCATTGAGTCTTTTTCTAAAAATATTCATTCTTAAAATTTTCCAACAAAGATAAAGCATGAAAATACCTAATATTCTATATTTCAAGTTCAGGAATTGGTTTTTATACATGATGGGGTGGGGGGGGTGGTAAGCTGTTTTTCTTTCATGATTCAGGTTAAAATTGTTGTAATAAAATAATTTCACTTTTACCCCATGGACATTCACCGTTGCATTGCCACATTCAACAAGCTCTGCATTTACAAGGGGGGTACACCACCCAAATTTTTACAGTGTGCCTCCAACAAGTAAAACAAATGACCTAGTTATAGTAAGCTTATTTAAGAAAATATGACCCATTCCTATAGTACTGTCCAAATATATATGACCATTCATATGTATGTCCAAATAGTGGCTAGCCGCTATTCATATAGTAACATCTTAAAATAGGGACCATTTAAAGTGAAGAGGAGATTTTTTGAGATACAAATTTCTCTCAATTGACTGGTTCGATTGTAGACCACGTATGAAGAACATTTCAATAGTTTATTGGAACCAACAACTACAAAAGCAAACCGCAAACCTTGTTTTGCAATGTCTGCGTATCTCTCGTCCCTATAGAAAAACCAGGCTTTGATTTTCTTTTGCGTGACAGAAAAATCTAAATCATCATCTTAATTACATAAAGATGTCAATTTGGCTTATTCACTCGAAGAACACCCAAGGAATGCAAACGGGTAGGAATGAATAAAGAAATCATGTGTGAATCTAACTACACTGGCATTCCAATATGCAAAAAAATTAACCCTCAGGATAATGTCTTCAAGGTAACTATCCCGTGGATACCATCTCCTAATCCTAAGCAAACCCTAATATAATTCTACCATAACACAGTGTGACCATAACAGTACAATAACATTTTTCATCCCAGGTATTCACTCTTCAAGATGTATAACCCAAGAAGTTTGGTACTAAGCCAGCATTCTTTGCCAGAGCCCCAGTGATAGTCAACCTGATTGGTAAGGTTATAGATCATGCACTTAACACCCCACTTAGCCTGTTTAACAGCAGCAAAACTATACATTGTTCATACTTCACACTGCAAATTGTATGGAATACTGCGAGCAAAACTGCAATGCAACCTATTGCGTCACAGGCATTGAGTAATGTATTCGCGGTGCACGCTTGTGGCAATAGGCGCTCGCGTAAAATGGATTACTTTCACGCGTGGATAAACAAAGCCAAATATTTTTTTTGCCTATCAGGTGATGAACAAAGTATAGAATGGCAGATTCTACCCCTCTGGCCCTACAGATGAGAGCCGTTTTCTGCAATATGCAGAAATGCAGAGTTGATGTATGCGAGTGTCACCAACTGCATGGAGTTCTGATGCGGTAGTTCTCTGGCTGCCGGTCTGATCATGATTTATTACTATAGTCAAGCCTGCAGGGGTGTCTATTTTCCAGAACATCAATTGTTCCCCCTCCTTGCCATATTTTATCCAATTCTTCCCCAAATTTAACATTGCTTCATCACTATAAGTTCAAATTCTCCCCAATGAGGAGAATCTTTGTGATGAGTTGGAGTCATGTGAAGGAGTTTCACAATACCTTGGGGACAAGGTTAGTGGGGTGTAGGATGTGAGGTGGCTGTGGCTGTGACAGCTAGATTGATGTTATGGTTGGGTGAAGTTTAGGGAATGTGGGAGTGTTGCAAGGGAAAAGATATTCTTGAGATGAAATTATTGGTGTTAACTAAGAGTTGTGAGTAAGTGGTGCTGTATGGGAGCGAGACGCGATGTCTGAGCGAAAAGTAAGTTGAGATTCTGAGGAATTACCGACCACAGAGAGCAATGGATAAGAGCGATTTTGTGTGAGTTGATGGATAGGAGAACGACTATGGACCGGTTGGCTAAGGCTAATATGTACGTTTGGTATGGGGCATGTGGTTGAGGAAGGATGACGAGCATGCATTACACTCTAAGTGCCTAAGGTTTGGGGTTCCATAGTACCCGATTTTTTTTTCGCGATTTCTCACTCGTGAAAAATATGTTCGAACTCTAATTTTTGTTGTAATTGTGTAACTTATCGATGCGGTTTCCTTCCATAAAAAAATTACTAAATTTCTGCCCGTTAATGAGAAAAATTACTTGGGTCCCTAGGAACCCCCCTTAGGCCCAACGGATTGGATTTTAAAATACAAATTAGCACACCCTGTTGCCAGAATTTTTCTGCTTATTGTCATATGCATGACAAAATCTTACATAATCAGAAAAAATAATTAACCCTTTATTTGCGAAAAAGCGCTGCACATCATCGAACGACTGCGCGCCTTGCGTACAAACCTATGGGCAAAAATGACTGCCCCCACAAAAATAAAAGATGTACAAAAGGTATGTTGTGTTTAGATATATGTAAATTGTCCTTCTAGAGCCAATATAAACATCAAAATGATTTGCAATGTGTATGCTGTTTAAGCAGGGTCGCGGAAAACGTCATACGACTTTTGCACGTTTTGACGCATTTCAAAACATGATTTGCCCCTAATTCAGACGATAACCGGAACTCATTGTATTGCCTGTGGCCTTGTCGTCGCCCCTCAAAGGTGGGTATGATTTTCATTTGAAAATTCCCTCAGGAAAGTGGTGTTCCTTAGAGGTGTGGTTCCATGGACCCCCCCGGGCACCAACGTGAGTGAAACACCTTAGGGCACTGTAAGTTAAGAAGGGCTTTGCAGTTAGATGTGGGTAGTTTGAGAAGAGTAGATGTCGCAAGAGACATGAAGAAGCAAGTGGAGGAGGAGATTAAGAGGGTTGGGTTGAGGATGGAGGATGCATTGGATCGGGTGAGTGGAATGAAGTAGTAAGGGCGGTTGCTGCGTGTGAGGTGAATCCGGCCACCCCCATTTACGGGGACAAAAACGGATTTAAAACTAGGGTTTTACTACTACTACTGACCATAGAGACAAAACGTATTCCCTCTTAAAAATTTTCAACAAAGATAAAGCATGAAAAATACATAATATTCAATATTTCAATGAGAATTAGGTTTTATACAGATTAGGGTAAGCTGTTTTTCTTTATGTTCAATGTAAATGTAAGAATTTCACTTTTAGCACAAGGGGACATTACAGTTGCATTGCCCACATTCAACAAGTATGCATTTACAAGGGGGGTTACACCACCCAATATTGTGTACAGGTGTGCCTCCAACAAGTAAAAAAAATGGACCATGTTATAGTCAGCTATTTTTAAGAAATATGACCCATTCCTATAGTAATGGTCCAAATATATAGACCCATCAGTATAGTAAATGTCCAAAATATATGGGTAGCCGGCTAGCATATAGTAACATCTTAAAATAGGGAACCAGTAAAGTGACAGGAGGAGATTTTTGAGGATACAAATTTCTCTTAAATTGAACTGGTCGTTGTAGACCACGTAGGAAGAACATTTCAATAGTGATTGGACAAACAAACTACAAGAAAACCGCAAACACTTGTTTTGAACTTGTCTGCTCCAATCGTCCCTATAGGAAACCATGCTGTGATTTTCTGTTTGTGCATGACAGAAAATACTAAATATCATCTTATTACATAAAGTGCATATTTGACTTTTTTCCTTCAGGTGTGTATAATCAATAGCATTCCAAATATGCAAAAAAAAATTACACTCAGGATAATGTCTCAAGGACTATCCCGTGGATACCATCTCCTGAATCCTAGGAGCAAACACAGTTCGTCCTGCTTCACAATATAATTCTACAATAACACACAGGTGACCATAAACATTACCAATAACAGGTTCATGCTCAGGTATCAGCTCTTCAAGATGTATACCAGGAAGAAGTTGGTACTAAGCCAGCATTCTTTGCCAGAGCCCCAGGGAGAGTCAACCTGATGGTAAGGTTTAGATAATGCCTTACACCCCACCTTCGCTGTTAGCAGACAAAACTATACATTGTCATGCTTCACACTGCAAAGTGATATGGAATTACTGACGAGCAAAAACGCATGCAACACATCGCGGCACAGGCAGTGAGTAATGTATTGCGCGGGCACGCTTGTGCAAGGAGGCGCTCGCGTAAAAGGGACTTACTTCCACGCGTGGATAAACAAACAGGCCGAATAATTTTTTTGCCTATCAGGTGATGAACAAAAGTATGAATGGCAGATTTCTAACCCTCTGGGCCCTACAGATGATTGAGCAGTTTCTGCAATATGCAGAAAAGCGCGTCGATGTATGCGAGTTGTCACCACTGCATTGAGTTTTGATGCGGTATGTGCTCTGGCTGGCACTAGTCTGATCATGATTTAATTACTATAGTCCAGCCTGTAGGGGGTGTCTATTTTCCCCAGAATATCAAAATTGTTCCCCCTCCTTGACATATTTTATCCCAATTCTTCCCAAAATTAACATGGTTCCAATCAATATAAGTATCCAAATTCTCCCCAAGTGAGGAGGAAAGTTTTGTGATGAGGTGGAGTTCTGTGAAGGAGTTCACATACACTAGGGGTTCGAAAAGTGGGTGGAGGGGGGACCCTATACTATAGGTTCGGGGGGGTGTTATTTTTATGCTTAGACTAACCCAACGAGGGAGGGGAGGGCCGACATTCCTCTCGGTTAGCCCTGCTCTGACGGGGGAGGTGACAGAGTAGAGTGAGGTATGGGTGGGGGATGAAGTTTAGGGAATGGGGGGAAGTTGTTGCAAGGGAAAAAAGATATTCTTTGAAGATGAAATGAATGGGGTATAAGAGTTGTGAGATCGTGATGCTGTATGGGAGGAGAAGTAGATTCTGAGCAAAGTAAGTGGAGATTCTGAGGAGTAAAGAGAGAGCCAATGATAAGAGCGTGGGTGGTGGGAAGTTGATGGATAGGCTAAAGACTGAGAATTTGATGCAGATGGTTGGGTTTGGAAAGGGCGATGGACCGGTTGGCGAAGGGAATAGTGTAAGTTGGTATGGGCATGTGTTGAGGAAGGGAATGACGAGCGAATGCCTTTAAGAAGGGGCTTTGAGTTAGAGGTGGGAGGTTCGAGGAAGAGGAGATGACCAAAGACAGAAATGAAGACGCAAGTGGAGGAGGAGATAGGAGGGTTGGGTTGAGTATGGAGATGCATTGAATCGGGTGAAGTGGAAGGAAGGGTAAGGGTGGTTGCTGTGAGTGTGAGGTGAATCGGCCACCCATTAACGGGGACAAAAACGGATTTAAAACAGGTTTTACTACTACTCTACTGACCATAGAAGACAAAAGTATTTCCCTCACATCAGAGATAGAATAATGGAATGATAGAATCCCAGCTTTCCAGGATTTCCCAACCTTGCTCAAGACCCAATTACTCGGGAAAAAAGCATGGGGCAACCCCCAACACTGGTTACAATTCTGATATTCACTTACCAAAATAAGTTTTTCTCTTATATGAGCCTGCCAGTTGCGCGGTGTCCCCCAAAAACCCCCACCATTGGGAAAACATTGCCTACAGTTTTTTCATAAATCAGCATACAAAACATCACAAAATCAATGGGCTTTTGGACGGATTGCCGCAGCAAAATCCGTCTTATGGAAAAGGCAATGTCTGGTTGGACGGATTGCGCAGGCAAAATCCGTATCTATGAAATATGGCAATGTTGGATTAGGTGTGTGTGTCCACAAAAAGTCAACATTTGGCCATAGTTTTTTTCTAGATGAGCTAGAATAGCCATACTTCAGTATTTTTTAGGAGGCACAAGCCTACTTACCATGTAATAATTCCCCAGTGGACCCTGGGTCTGACAGGGCGGTTGGGGGAAATGTCAAAAAATAGGTCAGGGGGGTGTTGTCTGGTGTTAGTTTAAGTTGTCACTTTTTAGTGATTGCGACATTTGGGGGGCCATCTTTTACTCAACCTAGCCCCAAAGTAGCCCTTATGAGCCTAACCCTAAATGTTACAAAATCGTAACCCAGAGGTTAGGAGATGACCTCCGATAAATGAGGTTAGGCAGCAGCCCAGAGCCATTTTGATTTAAATGAACAAGATACCCAATGTCTTGAACACTGGATGTTCATGGACTTCCTGTAACCAAAATTATGCTGATTGGATGATTCTGTCAGAGACCAGGGGTTTTAAAACATGACATTCTTTGTAATTGTTGCTATCTTTACAGGAGAGCACATAGACTCCCCCCCCCCCCCACCACTGTGGTTTTGCTGTGTTACCAATGGCAATCCAACAGATATAAAAAAAAAGAAAAAAATGATGGCTGTGGGAAACTAACTCTGATAACAAGCTAGTGTTAACAAATTACCAGTCAGAATTACAGGTGCGTACCGGTACTCAGATTAAAATATTTCTAGTACGTTGGGATAGAATTTGCTGTCAATCTCTCCTTGATCTTGATCTCTCTCTTTCAATCTCAATCTCAGCTAGTCATGTATCGTAAAATGACGATCAACAAGTATTAAAAGTTGATTTTGGTAAACATTTTTTTAGTATAATACCTTGATATTTTTTGCAGGATTTCTCAAACAGCTGTACATACAGTAGATATCGAGGACCCAATCCAAATGAATCATTACTTTCTGTGTGGCTCGTGGCATAGTGCGAGTGAGAACATCCCTGCACCAGTTGGCCAGAATGTTGTCACTGAATGGCACCCATCCCCCCGGGTTGGGTCTATCAGGTCTAGTGCCCTTGGTGCGTGCAGCCTAGAAACCATGCATGTAAAATGGCTTCAAAATCCAAAGGTAAAGTGGTAATGTACTGCAGGCTGCCAACTTGCATGTATTAAAGCAAAAACCAACACATTTTTTGAAGAGCGCCCCCAATTTTCACAAAATTTGAAGATTTTAGCACAGTTGTGTTGGTAATTGTAGTAAACTATACGTGCGAATAGTAATGCTAAACTGGTATTTTTCAAAAAAGAAGTGATTTGTAATTTAGAAATGCGAAAATGTTATTTAACGGCAAGACTGGAAATGCCAATGTCTGTCCGGCCATGTGAAATAGGCCATTCACAAAAACTTGAATTGCGCTGAACACAATTGAATACTAATGGATGAGCGTAGGACATGTACAGGGCGATATTTCCCAGCTTTTGTCTATTGCAAGGCCGTTTCCAGAGGCATTGATTCTCTATCGGGAATCTCCGATATTAATTATCCTAATTACAAAAATTCCTGTTTTTTGCATATATGACATCTTCGAGCTTACCATTCATAGGTATAGTTAACTAACCAGTTACCAATACGAATGTGCAAAATCCAACATTTTTGGAAAATTGGGGGTGCTCTTCAAAAAAGTTTGTTAGTGCTTTAAGCATGAGCTCCAAACATTTTGTTAGTCCTAATTACAAAAATTCTTTTTTGCCGAGAATAGAAATCTTCGCGATTTACCATTCATAGGTATAGTTAACTAACCAGTTACCAAAAAAAAAAAAAACACAAAACAAAAAAAAAAAACCCAACAAAACAAAAAAAAAAACATACGACTGTGCAAAAATCTCAACATTTGGAAACA
>JAMKCH010005343.1:0-70300 GCA_023653785.1 Ophioderma brevispina
TGTAATTGCTGCAACTTTTGGTGGGTATTAACCAGTTAATTTGATTTTGTTCAGGTTGAAAAATAAGTGTTAAATTGCACGTAATAGGGTAGAAAATTGCTAAAAAGTCGCAGGCAAAACACCAAAGTCCCATAGAAACCTAGTTAATAAAGATGATATTTTGCTAAAGAACAACATTTTACCATATTTAGACAACATTTGCCAACAGGGCTGATGAAACAGTCAAAATTACAAAATCAGGTACTCTATGATGTGAAAAAAAAAACTCTTGTGTTTTGGTGGGGTTATACATGTACCCAAGGCTGACTCAGAGATTTTGAACATATAATTTTGTAGGTATTAATTAAAAATAGTCAACTAGAAACTAAAGATAGTCACCTAAAATTCTCAATTCCAAGGGCTGAAATGAAATAGATTTTCATTTTTAGGTAGTAAACATTATGTGTAGTATAACAGTACCAAAGAAATACTAAAAAAAATTCTGGAAATGGACTTTTATTGCAAAAAGTGTGATTTTCTAATGAGGGAATATTGATTTGCCGCTAGCTATTTCACACAGTGATTAGTATGTGGACAAGTATTGTAAATGAAAAAAAAAAATTATTGGTTGAAAAATTGTGAGGTGCACTATACTAGGGAAATCTCCGAGTCACCTTTCAACTGTGGAGGATACTAGGTCAGTGCAGTCTTCTCCGTTCGCCCGCTTTCATTTTGAGTCCATTTTTACTGAAGTATACAAAAAACCAAGCGCCTAATGCAATTTAAAAAAACCGGGGAAGAAGATCCTTGTATTGTAGTAGGTAATTCACAGTCTCTTACTACCAAAGTACCAAGTACCATTCTGATTTCAAGCGTGAACTGTACTCTCACTTGAATACGATTTTCACATTTATAGAAGAACACTTGAGCGCAAAAATCACAGGAATTTTATCTCATTAAAAAACCCTGAAATATGTAACACACGTGATGCATACTTTAGTCTTCTTTATATGTCATTACTGTACAAAGAATTTTGAGACAAGTACAGATCTGTTACCTAATTGGGGGGGGTGTGAAATAACTCCCCAGACATTTAACAAAACGGAACAGGATACGATGCTTCACTAATGGCGTCTGCATAATTACAAAGGGCATTCCCAATTTTGTTCTTTTCAAAAACAATGGAATTACCCATATGCACACACATCAACTGGAGTCTTTATATATGCCCTACCTGAGTCAATGATATGCTTCTTTCCAAATAAGCATTAAACAATGTCTAATGGCTGCCAAAATAGGTCAAAATTTATTCAAATACAACAAATTCTGTTCCACACGGTACACAAAATGAGGATTGTCAGTTTTCGATTTTATGGTGAGGAGTATAATATATGATGGGAAAATCAATACAATTCATCAAATACCATACCCGATTCTCCAAAAGCTGAAAATGTACCCCAACCGATTGTAACTGACACATTTTTCTCTTTACCTTAGTATTTCAAGCTGTTTTTGGCACTAATATCAAATTAGCAGCTGCATAACTCATGCAATCTTCGATGGGAACCACACGTTTACATATTTTTGTTGTTTGCCCGTGTCTAAATTTCCTTCACACTCTAGGCCATCGCCGGTATTCAATAACTATTCCCCGCTCAATTGAAGACAATGATAAAACTGCAGATAAGATCTCGCAAATCTGCATTTCACTCCGTTTTCTGTGGGGTTGTATAAATAGAAAACCCATGTTTGCTAATCCATAAGGAGAGTGGCATCAGGATGATCTTATCCGATATCCGACATATGCATTATTCATTTGTGGATTAAACACTGGAAGGCATCGCTTTAAATGGTTATTTGGTGTATAGAAGTTATCGCCAATATAGTTGCCAAATTCTAGTGTATGAATGTTACACACAATGATGGGCCTTCTATAAAGCCTTTCAAGTTACTGTTAATTGATAGTCCTCCTCCATGAATACCTTCACTTATTCACTCCAGATGTTATATTATTTACTAATAACACAATGGGGGTTTATGATATATTGGTTGCAAGCAAAATGACAGAGTTAATACAAAAACCCAAGAGTACACACTGTAATTTCTGAATTATATCCATATGGACAATTTTTCTTAAAATGCTTGGTATTTACTCGCATATTTAATCTTTTCTTGGCAAGCAGTATTTTCTGTATACAATCATTGGAGTTGCAATATCTCTTACACTCTCAAAGGATGTAGAAATTGTCATATTAAGACAATCTGACCTTCAGCAGATCATGACATGCGAATGTAGTACAGAACTGTGAACAGTGGCAGCACCAGACTTCTTTTCTGGGGGGGGGGGGGGGGGCAAAGTGAATTTTTTGGGGAAAAAGTGAAATTTGGGGGGGGAGGGGGCAATATATCAAAATTTTGGAGATCTGTAACTAATTTCGGCCCAATATCATGATTTCACCCAAATTTTTTTGATTTTTGGTCCAAATCGAATGTTTTTTACAAAAATACGCATTTTCTTTTGGCAGGGGGGAAAACGGGGGAGGAGGACAAGAAAAAAAATTTAGGGGGAAAAAGGCCCCTTCCCCTTGCCCCCCCCTTTTTTAGACAATTCCTTCTTCATTAACAGGAGTGATGAGCTACAAGTCAATGTAGTGGTTCATGGTATGATTGAACTCCCGATCCTCGCTCAGCTATGGTCCGTAGATGGATAACGTATAGAGTATGGGGGCAAAATTAAATATCAAAATTTGGAGATATTACCCAATTTTGGCCCAAAATTGCTGATTGTCCCAAAAAAAATTAGTTGATTTTTTGGTCCCAAATGCTGTTTTTTACCAAAAATCTGTAATTTTTCTTTTGGCCAGGGGGGAAAAAATGTGGGGGGGGGGCAAATAAAAAGTTAGGGGTGAAAATAACCCTTCCCCCACTCTTTTCTTACTGACAATTTTCTTCAATCACAAGGAAGTGATGAGCTTGTCAAAAATGGCGTGTTTCCTGTATGATTGAACTCCTGATCCTCTTGGAACTTGGCAGAGACCAGATTATGCAATCCACTATTTTTGTCACATTTGAAATTTCCCCCAATATGAACTTTAATTAGCCTGAATATGACAGACCACCCAGCCTATGTACACAGTGTACAAAATATGGTGCGCTAATCCAGCGTGTCAATTTTCTTTAAGGCGCCAAACTATGATAATTGGATTCAGTGCAAGCATCATTTCCTGCATATTTAGCCTAGATGGAGTGCCCTGGGGCCTCTTAAACCGAAATGCTGATTTTAATTCAGACCGTTGTCTATCGTATCTTCCCAAGAAGGCACTTGAATATGAGAAGTAATTGCAATTACAAGTGACATTTTAGCAACAATCTCCTTGCAAATGACATTTTCAAGATTGGTAATGACGGAAAATACTAACACCATCATACAAATGTATCATTTTTTAATACTTTAATTCAGTACTCCATCAGTTTTTGATGAGGCATAGTAAGGATGTGCTGACCGGCACTCTAAGTTGTTCTTGAATTTGAGAGTTTAACACAGTGGTATTGCACTATGCTCATCTCACGTACGGAATACGCCTGTAAATGGACAAGCTTATAACAGAGTTACAATCTTGGAAAAATTATTATTATTATTTGTCAAAATTCTATCCAAACATAATTTATGGCATGTTTTAATTTTTTTTTGTGGTCTACTTGACGTTGAGTCCAGAGTGGATAGCCTGTGTTAGGCCTGTGATTTGGCACATCATGGACCGCCATGTTCAAGATCACACAAAATCTTTGTGACGGAAATCCAAACTTCACGATTATATGAAGTGCCAACATGTAATTATTTTCTCAAAGCGGAATTCGGAAATCTGCTTTCAGTGTAAACACCTATGACTGAATGATTATGCTAAGCCAGAAGTAATTCTTCAAAAATTAAATCGAATTCAATCACAAGTTTACTAGTGTAAAAATGCTTATTTGACACTGGGAAGTTTGTATTGATTTCTTTAAAGGTTACAGCTTTTTTCCACATGAGTAGCGCATAGAGGAAGGAAGTCAAAAAAAATCATGGCCGAGAAATATATGTTGGGAAACTAAATAAGAGGACGCAGGCTTTGCATAAAAGGGCTGAAGTACCATCAGCTAGACAAGTGACCAGCATAATATAGAGAACATGTGACAGTTGTAAGTCAGAAAACACCAAATACACGATCATCATGGCGATGCCCCGGGGTGCTTAAAGGTGCTGTGCTGGAGTCTTTGGAAATGCCAATTTATCTGAAAGAGAATTTCTGCCCTTGTAATACAAAATATTAGATACAACCCCAGCCATTTTAGATTTGACAATTAATTGTGAATTCATACATGCAAGCAAGAATAAAAAAACTACTGGGTAATCATTTGGCGGCTTACAATTTCTTAGTAATAGTAACAACACAGTTTGGGGGAGGTGAGGTAATGCATGAAGATTAGATTTAGAGTGCTGCCTCATGTTTAAAATTGCACCCAAACATCTCCCAATGGACCACAAGATTCAATGTGGTATTTTGTCTTAATTATCATTAATTATTTTAAATTGATCTCACTTACAGTGCTCATCAGTATTTCTGAAACAAAATTCTGGCTACAGACATGTAAACCCGGAAGTGTGTGACGAATGCTTGACAATGGAAATTCAATATGCAATTCAATAGACGTGTGCGTGTCACTTGTTCAGAAATTATGACAGCGATTATGGCTGAAGTAGACCATTCAGCATAGAGGCACTTATTTACAATGGACATAACCAAAACTGACTCAACAGGTATGGACACAGGATGAGCTGATTAATGTCCCCTCCAATGGACAACGGTATTTTCAGGTTAAACAGCAAATGAGGCACATTCTGAATGTCGGTACTTGATGAAATAACGGGAAGTGTCCGGTACAGTGGATTGAGTATTCACCCTACAGCCTAAAGTTATGGGCTCGGGCCCCCACTGCCTGGCAAGGTGGCTGTTACCCTAGAGTAGACGCTATATATATTAATACTCGACCTCTCCCCCAATGGTGTATCATATGCAGTCTCGCTTTCACACTTCCCTATATCATAGAATAAACACAAACAACCTTCAACATACCTATCAGGAGAGTACTGTTTAGGTTGACCGCTTTTTAGTTGAGAAGGCCATAGCAACATCATCCATACACATACATTCCCCCAATGTGACAGCTGAACTCTAAGGCCCACAATAAAAAACGCCCCTCCTCCTTTTTTTCCAAACAATGTATTTTTTTATTCAGCCTATAATTAAAGCACTTGAAAACAGATGCTATAAATTATTAATTCTACGATATTCTTGAAGTTCAAGTAGTGCATGAATCATTTCAAACTACTTGTCAACCAAGAAAATTACAGAACAGACCCACATGCTGAAAATGAAAATATCAGCCCTTGAAATTTGATATTGATTTAGTTTGGCCCTAAAAAAATACATCAATTGTTGCACTTTCAATGGTATCAAACAACACCTTCTTCAAACAGCCCACACTGAAATATCAGATGCAGCAAATCAAATGATGAGGAGTATATTGCGGGATTAACAAACTGAGACGGCTTTCCGTAAGGCCCCGTCACGTCTTCACTTTCCATCTTCACTTTGCCAACAAGCGCCGTGGTAATATGCTCTTGAATAATGATCACTCAGGAAGGTAGAAATTAAGAAGCTTACACGTGACACTGAAGTCAAAAAGGCATAAATAATTAAGTCATTGCACATTAACTACAACAGTGTGAATGTTGTCTGGTATTTTCTCTGTATCATGTAGTCGGGTTGGGTACACTTTGTGCTTCTAATTCTCTTGGTACACAGAACCTTGTCACAGACGAGTTCTGTCGTTAGAATAAACGTGTGAATCAACATGATTGATTCATTCTTTTTTTTTTACCATATCCATACCAATTATCATCATGATATCGGTGTTGGTGAATCGGTCATTGTACGAAGCCATTAGTATTCCTTCGTTTTCCCAGTAATTTGAACCAACTTGTTACCAAGTTCACCAGTACCTGGTAATTTCTACTGAAGCTGGAACGTGAGGTTATCAGAAAATGGAATTTTGCAATTGAGCTAATTCTAGAGGAGACGAGGACTGATTGATAGCAAACAGGGGTTCAAGATGCTCAGTAATAATCACATGTATCATTTTCAGACATTTAAATAATTGACATGCTGCGCGTACCTTTTTCGCAAACCTGCAATAGCCAAAACCCCATTGTTTCAAAGACACTTAATTTTTGTGAATCCACTTCATTTCAATAGTTTAATCATCAGTACATCTCGGATACTTATTTTTCCCGATGTCAGGCTGTCAAATTTTGAAGCAGCAGTTGGTGTAGTAGAAGAATTAGGTGTAGTGTCCATTACCATTCTTGCTATTATTGTTTTTAAACTCCCTCCTAACAATTTTTAACCACTTGTTACCACCCAGTTCACCAGTACCTGGTAAATTTCTTTCTACTGAAGCTGGAACGTGAGGTTAATCAGAAAATGTAAATTTGCATTGAGTAATTGGAGGAGCGAGGAACTGATGAAAGCAAATAGGTCAAGATTGCTCATCACATAATCACAACACACAGTACTGTCTCATTTCCAGAACATTTAAATAATTGGACATGCTGCGAGTACTTTTTTTCTTTCGTCAAACTGCCAAAGCCAGACCATTTTCAAAGACACATAATGTTGTGAATCCACTTCAGCTTCAATAGTTTCATCATCAGTACTTTACTCGGTAAACTTATTTTTCCGAATGCACTGTGTCAAATTTTGAATGCAGCAGTTTGTAAGAAGAATTAGGTTTTCAGTAGGAGTCATTACCATTCTTGCTAGTTATTGTTTTTAACTCCCATCCTGCTTGCATGCTTCACCAAAAAATTCTGATAGCTGCTTGTCTTTATGCTGCAAATATCTCATTTTTCTTTAATTTTGCACTGTAAAATGATTCACCACACACGGAACAGACAGCCTACACATTGGCGATTTATTCAAAAAATATAACCCATGGCAACAAAACAAAAAAAAATTGGTCATGCATCCGCTTGCAAAAAATGCACCATTGGTAATATGGAGAGATGCACATCAAATGGGGGAGGCCCATTTAAGTATATCTGTTTTTTGATCTGATTGAAATGCCTACCACAACCCCTCATCACCCCAAAAACTCGTAAGTTTTTGTGCTGATATTTCAATCCATTTAAAACGGCGAGAGCTAAAAATACTATCTTGGTAGCCTCATAGGGTACTTTGAAATTAATATTGGTTACAAAAATGGCACCCATTTTTGCTCACAACTTCAAAACCAAACACTTTTAGTTCTAAGATTCACAGGGTAAATGAGAAAAATAGTAGTTTTTTCATATCCAATTGTTGCACTTTCCGGTAAAATATGGGGACCAATGCTATAGCAATCGAGGCCATGGACTTTTAAGAACCCTTAGAAAAAAATATTACAGCACTGTTTACACCAGATAGATTGGACATAACGTTATTCTGACATTTTTCACTTTATCATTTCATGAGGAATTTGAGGTCCTGGCAGAATCATAAGAAAATTCAGTCATTTTACGGCTCACACCAATAGCAAGACCCAAGCCATGGTCTGTCCTATGTTGAGACACTTGGCTCAAGGTTCATAATTGAAGATTGCTGAAACACTAACCCGGCTTTGTCAAAATTATCTGCAGTCTAACTGGCTGTTTTCCCCACCAAACTTAATCCCCTGTGGGGCTTACTCTTTTTTCCAAGACCAAAGGCGAATAGATGTTTTCACAGCTCCTCCTCCTCATACTTCTCCAGATTAAACAAACAAAACTTGCTTAAATAACACATTTTTGATGGATTCTGAGGTTGGAGTGTTTTCATTTCATTTTCATGTTGAAAATGGAAGAAATAGATTTTATCCAAACTAACAGACAACTGATCTACCACTGACGTTTGTAAATGATAAATAGTCAAAAAATGAGAGCCAAACCCTAGAGGGTTTTTGAACCAATCCCCTTACAAACGTACTTATATAACTTTGGTACTGTACTAAACACATGTCATTGCTTTGGGATTAAAAGTGTTCCCAAAGTTTAAGTACCACAAGACATGTCATGATCATGCCAAAAATGTCTTAAGTACTAATGCTTTGTGGGCTAAAATGAGTGTCAAAGTCAGGGTTTTTCTGTGTTAAGTCTGACTCAGAGATTTCGAAATATTATTTTTTTGTGTAATAATGAAAAATAGTCAACTAGAACTAAAGATAGTAACCTAAAATGCACAATTCCAAAATTTTAGATGAATCGGATTTTTCGTTTGATGCAGTAAACATTTATATGTAGTATTACGTCCATAGGATACTGTGTATAATAAAAATTCCGGATCCGGAATTTTATAACAAAGTTGTGATTTTCTATATGAAGGAATTCGATTTTAAGCTTAGCAATTTCACACAGTGATTAGTATATGGACAAGCATTATGTACATGCAAAAAACACGATTTTTTTGGAAATTGAGGGCGCCCTCCTCAGGAAATCTCTGAGTCGGCCTTTAAGAATAGGATTTTTGTTGGATCACATGACCCCATTCAGGTGAAATTTCCCAAAACTGGTGCAATGTGGGATTGACACCAAATACACCCTCTGTACATAACCTAACTATACAAGATCCTTTTAATAACAAAATAGGGACAGCGGTTTAAAATAGGTTTGTGGTCAAAGAATAAGTGTAGCGCAATATAATGACCCTAAATGACGCCTGAATGATCTCCTCATCTGTTACTCCACATAAGACCCCTTGTTTCAATGTAAAAGCATACCAAGTATGAACTTTATCCATCACTGCACTAAAAAGCTAGACAACATTTTAACTGAAAGTGTATACCAAAAATTTGACATGCACACAGACAGACTGAGAGACAGACACACGAATCATGCTGCCATAAGGTCTTTCCGATTTCATTGGATGACCTAAAAATAACCAATGCCACTATCTGATGTGTACTTAATAGTGTTTGGCTAATTATTTTTGTGCTTTATTCAATAGGTGTGTTCAGACGAGGGCTCTAAACTTAAAGTTTACATCGTAGTTTTAATTTTTGAAGTTTTAACTTGTAGTTAGTGGCTGTGCGAACGCACTCGTGGTTTAGTAAACTTAAAGTTTACTCGAAGTTTAAAACCATAAGATTTCTTATGGTTTAGTCGTGGTTAGCGCGCTACCCCCCGTTGATCGTCATAGTTTACGGCCGTGTTGACAGGCTTCTCAACAAGCTCGAAGTTTAGTGTGACCTCGCCATGACGTAGGTGGGTCGCGATCCCGGTCGTCTTTAATTTATCATAGCAGCATAGCGACGGACTATACATGTGTGTTATTACACTCAAAAAAAATAAATTTTAATTACATTTTATAATAATAATCGTGCACTGACCGTACAATCTGACGAAGCATAAATAGGCCTACATATATATTATATATATAGCAAGCTACAGCATCCCATTTGAGGAAGGTTGGAAAATATTTTACTTGATTCCCCATCCAATTTTCATATCTCGCCACTAATGTGGCTGCCATTTTGTGCAAGTGAGACGATGCACATGGGCCAAAAAGACCGACAGCAGTTACAATTTTCCCAATTGGTTAAGAATTACAATCAAGGTAACTAATTGATTTTTTTAGCCAATCGTTAGACTCGGCAATAGCAACGAAAGTCGATAGAAAGCGCGATGTAAATGGTTGAATTTTGTGAGAACATTGTTTATGAATATTTATAAGGACAGACAGTGATTGACAAGTCATGAAGTCACCAAAATGGCGATTTGCTGTCAAGTTTTCCGGTACAACTTACCACCAATTATGTATTCAACCGGGATTTTTTTAAACGTTTATATACACAAAAAATTATGTAGAAAACTAAGGGGTGCTGTTAATAACGCTCTTGATTGTGGGTTTAGCAGCTTTCGAACAGTTTCGAAGGGCCGTGCCCGTGTTGTTTGAGTTTACGCCAGATCGCAATGCATCCCTAAATAAATATACAAGCAAAACAGACGCACACTTTTATCGGAATATACATTTTCGTTATGGATGCGAGTACACCCATTTAAAAAAACGTCCATAACGGTAGAAGTTCCTATTTTATGCCTACCATTCGCCATGATTTCTGTTCGCGGGGTATTTTTGAGCTCTGCATCGGGTCACCGGTAGTAGCGCGTTATACTTCCGGTTCTTATCAACAAGTCAGCAATATAATCGTTGATTAACTTTTCAAGTTGTCGATGATAAAACCCTTGTGGACGCCTGTCGAAGTTAACGGATTAAAATGTTATTATCGATGTTAGGTAATCATCGATGATTACGCTCCGTCTGAACATGACTAAAATGTGTTGTAATTTAAGCTTTTAATCACTGTGCATGTTATTTGTATTTTACAATGGCCACTGGCCCCCTGAGCACAATGGGAGAACTTGTCACAGAATGGTCTCCCCAGGTTGTAAATAAATATTTCTTTCAATTCATTGCATTACATAAGACAAACGTGGCCTTAAATATGGTTGGCACAATCCACACAGCAAGGATTGGGTTAACAAAATACAAGTTCTTCAATTTGACTTTCCAAGAATATGAGTCAAAAACGGAACTCGATATTTCAGAATTGCAAATGCAGACTTGACTCTTTAACTCTCCCTTGCTATCTACTGAAGACAAGTTCATGGTAAACTTTGAAGTGATTAAAAATTAACCTAAAATCATAAAATTAGAAATGCTATTAAAGCAGTGCAGACCATTGCATACTTGTACATACAAGCACAAGTATGTACATACGTAACCAAATTATAAAGAAATACAAAAAAATTTAACAAAATCCTCTTGGAATTCTCAGTTTGAGATGAGAAAGGATACAAATTTCAGAACTATGCCAAACAACATTATGAACAAATTCTATGTCAAAATTTTGATTTCATGTGTCGAAATTTAATTAGTGAAAAAAAATGTCACTGATGACATCATATCTATTTTCATAATTAATTTTCAGGGGGCAAATGGAGGGCAAAGTATTGTGTCATCAAGGGACCTACAGAACCTTGTCATCTTAAACTGCTGGACAAAGTTATCTTCAGGACTGCTGTGAAAAAGGAACTTAATTTCTGAAGATGATTTCCATGGATTAATATTACTAACGGGAGGCCCGCGCTTCGTGCGGGCTCCCGCTAGTTGAGTGAACGGGAGCGATCACTGAAACTGAAGCGGCACACTATGGCGAGACCACCGCAACCAAACCCGTCACCCTTAACTTTAGGACTCCCCCGAGTCACAACATTTTATATTTTAAAAACTTTTAATAACTCAAATTCCCGTACCTATTATATCCTATAGCTCATGTAGTTACCTATTTTTAAGGAAACGTCAACTGAATATTTAATCCCGTATCGATCACTGAAACTGAAGCGATCATGAAAGAAGTGACCCATCCACTATGGCGAGACCACTGCAACCAAACCCGTCACCCTGAACTTAGGACTCCCTGAGTCGCAACATTTTGTATTTTTCAAATTCCCGTACCTCATATCCTATAGCTCATGTAGTTACCGATTTCTAAGGAAAAGTCTACTGAATATTTAATCCCGTATAACTTTCCGTATATTTTATTTGTTCTTGTTTTTTATAAATAATATTTAATCCTGTATAAGTTTCTGTGTATTTTTTTCTCAAAAGTACTCTCTGTGGGGTAACCGTTAGTGCATGTATTTCCACATATTTTTCTCATAACTCCTCAAACTCACATATAGTTCTCGACATCCTGTAGTTTATGAACCCCCTCCCCCGTCACAACATCCCCGTAATTGTATTTTTTATTCCTCGTGCTTTGCAGCATATCCTGTAGCTTAGGCCTATATAGGGGGCCTAGTTTCTATTTTCTAAATATTAAAACGTCAATGTTTCAATCCCGTAATTTTCCGTATTTTTTTTTCCAAAAACTCTGTGGGGTAACCCGTAGTATCCAAACATACGACAATCAAAGTGAAATAACATGACATGTTCTTGACCATTTCCTTCTTTCCCCCATACCGTTTGCACTTTAAGGAGGCTGTTATTTGCGTATCGCATATAGCGTCTTACGCGTAATCGCCCGTTGCCATGTGTAACCACTCGTCGCAACACACCACGCATACGCGCCGCTTAGTATAGTAACGCTTATAAACAAATGGTAATTTACCATAGCAACCGAGCACATTTTGGTTGATTTTTCAGCCATTTCTGAACGGATTTCATCCGAATATAGGTTAGAACACCCGCCGAGTAAAAATCAATCTTTCATGTGAATTTGGCGCAACCAGAGCAAAAAATTGACATGGATTTTAAAACTTTGTCACATGGACTACAATATAATGTGTAACATGTATATACCACTATTTAGGAAAATTAAGAAAAATAATTTCAAAGTTCACTGCTTCAGACCCCATACCCCCCTTAAACTGTATTTCCAACCTTGACATCCAAGAGACATCGTAACCAGGTCATAACACTGCACATCTGGTGTCATGATGAGCTTTTATTATCTTTACGATCTTCTGAGAGATGACATAGTGATGAATAATCTTCCCCAATGATGGCCAGTGTTCTGAATCGAAAACAGCTTTAAAGTCACTAAAATTGATGAGCCATGCCATATTTTGGTCAATTTGATTTTATTACACAATCATAAAAGTGTTTATTTGATCATAAAGGCACAATCAGTGATTGATTTATCTGAAAATCGATGTTCAAAATATGGCATCAAGTTCTTTATTTAGGTAAATGGTTTGGTTGTTAATGTTATGTTTGTACAATAGTATGTTAATAATGTTGTTATTTTTCAGAGTGTTGTTTTGCTTTTTCTCTGAAAAGAATATATTGCAGCTTGCCTCGGCCCACATACCTATAGTGCATATTCCAGCCTACATTAAAAACTATGCAATACATGGAATGCTACTTGAACTATATGAAAGAGCTTGGTTTTCAAGCTTTCAAAGAAAAGCTATATCCGTTAAGTCAGGACAAATTACAAAACTGATCCATTTTTTTTAGTGTCTTAACTGTCTCAAGGATATCTACACACAGTCTTTTTGTGTTGTTATTTTGTCAACATTCAAGAATGATTTTTTAGACTTTGTTATCTTAAATTTTGACCTTACACTTCTCTTCAATACCAACATAATACACAGCCAAATTCATTCATAGTGGTACCTCTTGAAAGTACATACTTGAGTCGCTATGGTTGTACCACCCGCAGGGGGTATCAACATTGCCGGCCACAAAAGTGGGGTGGTAATTATACACCTCAGGTACACATGCAGTACCTTACCACTAGTCATACCATGGGGGAGTACCTCTGAAGGCTGGCCAACGAGTTTGAGCCAAAGTATTTAGTTTAGGTGATCTTATCGATTATTTAACATTTTTGGTATCATGTTTTATGATTTTACACAAAATGTCTTATATTTTAGGGCCGGTCTTGGTGATGCCTCAAACTTTAAAGCGAACAAGAACATTTCCAGAAAGAAATACCCCTCAATTCAATTTTTTAGAAAACCCAAGTTTTTTTTCAATATTTAATGCTTGTATCAATGTATTAAATAAACACCTGAATGGAATACGCCGTGATATAGTAAGATATTGATGCGATTTGGATTTCTGTCGTGCACGACATAAATCAAAGCATGATTTTCTATGGGGAAGATTATGATGAAGCAAGTAGTCAAAAAAACATAGTTGGGTTTTCATTTTGTTCTGTGGGACCAATCAAACATTAGAAACATTCTAAGTGTTCTACCACCAATGGAGTGCAAATTGAAAGAAATTTGTATAAAAAAAATCTCCTCCTACAGGTCCCTTTAAATATGAAGAAAAGGGTAAATGACAAATGAATGTTTGGTGCCCTCTATGGGCCAAAGTGCTGCCTACTAATCAGCCGGTAGAGGAGTACCTGTGAAGGTACTCTGGAGTAGCTGCAAAGATACTCAACTACTGGCAGCTTAAATGTGATACCTGTCAGTCACCTACCAGGTAACTGCAGAGTAATAAACCGTTGTTTAACTTCTTAGTAACAGCTGCTCACTGCTCACAACTGCTTCCAATGGCTTGTGGTCTTAGGCTTTGGTCCTTCCATGAATAATACATCGATAGATTTCCATAGTGGTCATAACTTATGTACTCTCTGTCACAACTTTTCTGCATCACTTGTTGTGACATTCATATTCCGCAGAAGTCAATTTGCATGACTGAAAGCAAATTATGACCAATTCTTTGCTTTTCATGGCTCCCGATTCCCAAACCGCTTGATTTAAGCAATGACGTCAATTTTACGCTGCCTAATTATCAACAATATACACAGCAAAACAAATAGTTCAGTCTGCCTTGTTGAATTTTACTGAATACCTCTCGTTACGGCTTAGCACGCACTTAATTCAATATCCTGAAAAGTGTCTTGCTACAGCTGTGTATGTTGTTTACATTGTTGATCCAACTTCAAAATCTTGAATCACAGCCAACATAATATTTGTAATCAGTCATGTCAAAAGTAGGCACTTATTGTTGATAAATGCAATGTTGATCAAAATTTTTGGGAACAAAAATTCAATTTATGTCTTGCATTTTGCACAAAATCAAAAAGCATTCCTGACATTTTAATAATCAAGTACTGATACAAACTGGTAAATATTTAAAGAAAAATCATCTACCACAGGATAAATTTCTCTGCAATTAAAGATACACAAGAAGATTTTTAGAGGATACAAATTTTTCTATACACCTGATTGGTTGTCTAACACCTACCAAGAATGTTTTGGAGATTCATTGGACATACAAGTCGAAGAGAAAACCAAAAATTATGTTTTAAACTTGCCTGCTGTCCTAATTGACCCCATAGAGAAGCAAGCTTAAGCTTGGATTTTCATACATGATATAAAATTACACATTTTTTTATTACATAAAGACAGTGTTTTTGGCTTATTTCACTTCAGTTGTGATTTAGTATGTACACTGATATTCCCAAAAAAGAGGTTTTGAATTAGGCACAGTAGTCCCAAATAGGTGGACAAAGTATTTATTGTTGACCAATATAATGACCCTAAGTGACACCTGAATGACCTTGACCTTCTCACCTGTTACCACACAAAAAACCACTTGTCCCAATGTATAAGCATACCAATTTAAAAGTATGAAGTTGATCCATTACTGCTCTACAAGGCTACAGTAAATTTGAAAAGTGTCCACCAAAAGGGGACACATACTAAATATTTGACACAAAACACAGCCAGGTAGGATAAGGTCTTTCCAAATGCATCTGACAACCTAAAATGCTGAAGGTCTTTTTGATTGCATTGGATGACCTAAAATAAGGGGGGGTTTGGAAATGCCCTTATGTCTCTTTAAATCCACCCTGTATATATCATCTGGTTACTATTTGAAGTCAAGATCTGACAGGAATATTGAAATGTTAACCATGCCAACCAATAATGAACTGTTAATGATGTCGATGCTGGGCAATTTCAACTTAATAGTCGGATAATATCCTCTACCATATGGATCTCTTTATCATTCCTAATGCTATTAAAAGACTTGCATCACATGAGCTGTTGATAATATTTGTACAACATATCATAAAATGTTGGTTTTGATTTACAATCAAGTCATAAAATGCAAAAATGTATTAGAACATGGACTCTGATCTCCTAGGAGAGGTTCTTGGTCATTAAAGTTGATATAAAATTTATAAAAACCTTTACATCAACCCCTTCCGAATACAATAATTTGTTGGAAATCATGGTAAACAATAACAACTTCAAAATCAAAACAAAGCACTCTTGGCCTCTTGAAAATAATGTCATACAATTGTACCAGCAACAAAATAAGCTTAAAATGCATGACTTACTTCCCATTATTTTAAAAACACAGCAATTTTTTTTTAAACACAAGAGTTTAAGGCAAAAAAAAAAAGGAGGATGGCTGCATAATATTTTGCATTTATTACTGGTGCTAAATGCACTTAGATGTCACATGGGTTCATTTTTTTTTTAAATAAAAAAAAGATTTTCATTTGAATTTCTCAAAAGGGTCGTCAGTGACCCCATATTTTTCTGGTTTTATTAGAAAGCTCAGGTGAGTGTGCAACTTATATTAAAAAATGCAACATTTTGACCTAAGTTTTAGCTATATTCATTAATGTTCAGGAAAAAATATTTATCCATAGTTAATTTTTTCCAAAAAAATGTGTACTTTTATTTTTATAATGCTTTATCTCAAAAACAACTCTGGTGACCACAATTTTTTCTTGAGTTTGTTGTTCACAT
Organism: Ophioderma brevispina; assembly: GCA_023653785.1. Classification (NCBI taxonomy): domain Eukaryota; kingdom Metazoa; phylum Echinodermata; class Ophiuroidea; order Amphilepidida; family Ophiodermatidae; genus Ophioderma; species Ophioderma brevispina. Next base: position 16,319 of record JAMKCH010005343.1, read on the forward strand.
CAATGAAACCATTTATGTGAAGTTTGAAAGGAAATTTATGGCAGGAAATCTAAATTTATGACCAAAATGCCTTATAAATAATGCAAACATTTTCAATGAAGTTTAGTTTAAGAAATATAGCCAAAATGTATGTTTTTACAAGGATTTTTTACCAGCAGTGATTTGGTACTAACAAGCTATAAGAAGCTTACGCATCATACACTGCAAACAAACTAGTAGGCCTACACAAGATCATTACTGATGCTTTACTTAAACTAATCATTAAAGCTGAATAAGAAACATGCATCGCATACTTGAACAATGATCACCAATCATGATTGTTCTAGTGTGCGATTCACGTTTCTTGTTCAGCTTCAATGAGTAAAACAGCCCAGAAGTGCTTCCATAATCATTCACACAATCCTAAAGGATGACATTACTTCTAAGATACTACCCCCCCACCCGATTTACCCGGAAGTAGTAGTATCGATTTTGATATCAGATGAAAGATCGTATTTTTCTCATTGTCTTCCTGAAATTTGAGCCCTCAAATCCATTTCATTCCCAAGATATAAACAAAAAACCTACATTTTAATGGTTAACCATCAATATTAGCATAGTTTTGAATAGGGCTTTGCAATATGCATTTTTGCTTCTTCCGTCAAAACTGCAAGTTTGTTTTCCCACGGTACTTGATGGGGCATACGTGCAAGTGCCAGGCTTTCATATCAAATAGAGAACACAATAGACATAAATCGGAAAAAGCACCTTTAAAGACACAAATGGCACAAACTCAAAGAATTTTACCTACTTTTTCCTAAAAACAATATGACCTAACACTATTTTTTGTAGAATAACAAAGTAATGATTTGATTGAATGAAATACACAGTATTGTTCAAACCACATGAGCATGCACAACATAAAGGACTTTGTGTTTAACTGCCTCAATAAGTGTAGTTAACATCAAATTTGAACGTTCTAATTCGCAAATCAATCACAATGTAAATAAGGAGTGAATCAATGGGTAGCTTATTACATGCGTGAAGTTATTTTACATGGAAAAAAAATAATGGTGACGAATAATAATAAAACCTTACTTTTGAAGCAGTTTTAAATTGGATATATTTTAGGAATTTATGTCCGATGAGCCTTATTGGTAAGAAGGAACATGAAACAATCGTTAGTTGAAAACAAAAAAAAACACTATACACTGCTAAGAAAAGCAGTTTATAACAAGTTTGTCTCTGGAGGAAAGGGTCCCTGGTTCAAATCTCAGTTGGGCAACTTGCTGGATTTAAATTGAATATATATAACAGGCATTGATTAAAACCTGAATTTATAAAAATGTCCATGGTTCATTTGACAAGGGGTAAGTGCAGGTCCTCAAGTGTACTACGTGCAGCTCGAAGTACGAAGTAGCCATGCGGGCGTAACATTATACCGACTTTCAGTGCACACATGGCAAAGCACAAGCACACTGCAACTGAAAAGTGGCACTGGGTATATGTGCACGTTGTCACTTCATACTTCAGACAAGACAAAGTATAGAGTAAGGGAAAATAGAGCTAAATCCAAGATGAAGAATGAGTTTACTCTCACTTATGAAAGATCACACTTTTTAAGCATTCAGCTTGGTATAGCTAACCTAAGCAGCAACAATTTATTTTAGTTTGCCTGTATCTAATCTATTACCTGATTCAAAGCCAAACTCAATGCTTTACAGTAATCTACATTGATAGTGACTAATCTAGGAATTTGGCAAGCATGCCATAACGATCATTTTCTCCAACTACACATACTCTCGTCTATTACCATTGATGCAGTTTATCCCCGAGGGATCAGCTGCTTTGTAGCATCCTCATCATCTCTGCGGTTCTAAAACTTATCCTTGCTGATGATGCATATCAAATCACTGTACAGCGTATATTCATCAGTTCACTGAGATGTGAATCCATGGAAAGGTTTCTGTTTTAATATATGCCACAGTGGGCTAGGGTTAGGGTCAGAGGGGTTTTTGAATCAATCCCATAATGCATTGCAATGTGCCTATATTGTACTGTACTAAACACATTATCAGTACTTGTAAAAGTGTTCCAAAAGTTACAGAATCACAGGACATTTCATTATCACACTAAAAATATCTGTAAGTACTAACACTTTGTGGGCTAAAATGATCATAAAAAGTCAGGGTTTTTTATGTGTTAAGAATAGGAATTTTGTGGGATCACATGACCATATTGAGGTGAAATTTCCCAAAATTGGTGTATTGTGGGATTGACTCAATACACCCTCTGGGTTAGGATAAAGGAATCTGATTGGAACAAAGATATGTGTAATTCCTTTTTAAAATTATGAATAGAGTTAGGATAACCGGTCCAGAATTAATTAGATCAAAACATTGTTTGAAGATTGGTAGGCCATAATACACCCATGAAACAAATGCCCACATGGGATGTGCCACCACTATGGATCTGATTTTCTTTCTGGTATATGAATGACCTTTTTCATGACAATTTTGGTATAATGATGGATCTCATTTTCCAAAATTTTGTTTTGAAGAGGGGGATTGTATATAGTTTATATTGGTCCTATGTCCTACTTGTTAAAGTAGACGACGGAAATAGCGTTTACCCAAGAAAACATGCGGCACAGTTGATTCCCATGGCATGCACCCTGTTTGACCAGTTTGCTACCTGTGGTTTTAATATCGATGAGTACGAGTCTATGATATTCATGTAATAGATTTTGTTGATTAAAGTTCTAGCAAATTTAAAGTTAGCCTACAAATTACCTGGATGTCGTTAGCCTCTTATTATGTCCCTATTTGTTTTGGGGTATGTTATTTGTAAGTGTAAAATATATTCTTCCTTTGCGAGCAAATTGAAGAAAATTAATATTTTGTGAAAATGTGCCAGTGCCACTTTAATGTGCTTGATGGTATCAGTGCCATGTTAGTTTTTGACAATTTCTCCCTACACCTGCATGTCCTTCAGGTGCATGCAAGGAAAATAGCCAAAAAATCCTTTTTCACTATTCCATCACAGTGCGATCAATAAGGTACAGATTCTGACTCATAAATATACATGAGGTTTAATTAATCAAATTACTCGCTAGTAATTCAGTACACAAGTAAGGAAAGGTGTACTTGCTGCCACAGCTGTATCATGAGGTGTCTTAGAAGACCTACTCGACTGCTGCATTCAGAATTTCAAATCACTATAATAGAGTTATCCTCGGTAAATTTGAAACAAAAAATCTGGCTGTCAGAACATTAACTCGGAAGTGTAGAACTATGTACCGCATTACATTCCACACAAGTGTGTATATTCGTCAAAACAGGATACATTTTCTGTGCCTTGGTATGGCTCATCTTTCTTACATGCACAGATGCATGGATGTCCCTTGTTTTAACAATTATGGACACTACCTTTCTGATCATACTGTAATGATAACTTAGGCCAATGCAGGAAAAATGCCCACATAACTGATTGAGTTTGCTTCTAAGTCACTGTAACAGAGTTGAGAAAACAAGGAAACACGTCTACAATTTACCAGTCGAAAAGAACAACATATACCAGTCAATAATCACTTTCATGAATGTGTTGTTTCAGAAGATCATGACATCTTTGCAATTTCTGAGTCCTGGCTCAATGATACAAACAAAGATGGTGAATTTTTTACCTTGTGCATGACTATTGTATAGAAATGATAGAAATTCTCATGGTGGGAGGTCCTGGCTTCTCAAGTCTGATCTTAATCCTTACTATTACCGTACTGACCCGAGTATAGTCCCATGCTCGATTATAATCCCACCCCAGTTTTGAAAGAATATGAAGAATAGTCGAAAATCCTATTATAATCCCACCATAAGATTTTTGCTGAAAGGCAATAGATTACATGCAATTTTTTGTTGCAATCATTAGTGTTTTGGGAGTATCTTCTATTGATTTTCTTTACAAAATTAATTAGGTTCATGCTTCAGTTCATTTACAGGTCACACACCTCATTTGACACATGAAAATATCTGGAATAAGTTAAAGTCTGACTCAGAGATTTCGAAATATTATTTTTTTTGTGTAATAATGAAAATAGTCAACTAGAACTCAAGATAGTAACCTTAAAATACAACAATTCAGAAATTTGAGATGAATCGGATTTTTCGTTTTTGATGCAGTAAACATTATGTGTAGTCTTACGTCCCAAAGGATAGGTGTATAACAAAAATTCCGGATCCGGGAATTTTTTATAACCAAGTGTGATTTTCTCTAGTGACGGACTTTGATTTAAGCTTAGCAATTCCACACAGTAATTCGTATAGGGACAAGCAGTATGTACATGAAAAAAAAACACGATTTTTTTGGAAATTGAGGGAGCCCTCTTCAGGAAATTCTGAGTCGGCTAAGTTCTGAAGGCTGAATGTTGATGCTCACATGTTTCATGTTAGGGCGGAGATCCCATTATAATCCCACCCCCTAAATTCCAGCTAATTTCAGGTTAAAAATAGGTGGCACTATACTAGGGTCAGTACAGTACTAACGTGCTTTATACTTTTATTATAACTCAAATATTATTATCTGCCACTGTGAATTTTTAATATTTATCACATTGGTCACATGCAGTTGGTACACAAACTTGAATAGGCAATGACTGGCATGCACACTCACAGCTTGCAATTGCTCAATCCCTTTCAGCATTAATTTTTTATAATGCAGCCAAGTCTGCACAAACATTTTGTACATCTTATCTCATACTCCTTTCAAACAACAGAAGCGGCAAAACTAGTTTGATGGCAGAAACAGCTACTCACTGACATCACAGGATTACCAATCAATCAATTAATCATGGATTGATTTAACTACTTAATGCTCAACATACCACATCCTTGTTCATCACTGATGTCCCTGCAGTCGGGATCCTGATCACATCTCCATTTGATTGGGATACACTGATAGCCGTCGTTACATGCAAACTCCACCCCAGCCAGGCAGGAAACTGAAAAATAGTAGAAAGAAATTTTACTTAGCAATAATTCTCATTAATCTGTGTGCTTTTTAAAAATATATTTATACAGGCCATCTCAAAATGCAACAAAAATATAATGCTCTCTTCCATACTCTGAAATTATATACTCTCTGGTAAATTTAGTCAAAGACCAGTGAGGAGGAAGCTGCATTACTTATATTCCACCTTCATCTTCACTTACCCAATACCATTACAAAATTTGTCAGTTATTTATGCAGCATACACTGCAGATTACCAATCAAAAGTAATATCTTCCAATAAAATCAGTAACAAAATATTTTATTTCATTTAGATATTCCACCTACATAATTTTCACATTAATACCAATTTTTCCCGGCGAGTTGACATATATAAAAGGCAAATTTGGCCAACGCCATTCTGCTAATGGGGGTGTCGTACCCCAGTAGGAATGGCCCTGCTGTCATGTTCAAACACTTTCGCTTCAGGAACTCAGTTGAGTGTTAAAGGAAATATGTCAGATTCTGAATATTTGGAAATTGGTCTGATGGAGCTTAAGGTAACGTAGATTACATATAAATCAAAATAAGTGTGAAATTGTCCCCATTTGTTGAGTAATTTTGCCTTTTAATTTTCCGCCCCAATAGCTTACTCGAAAACGATTCCGACAAATCCCACATCGCAGGCAAATTGTGACGTCAAAGTGAGACCATGCCTAATTTACGTCGTTTGTGACATCATATCGCAGTGTTGCCACGTAATAATAATTAAAACACCAACGAAATGAAATAAAAAAAAAAACAAAATATGTCATTCTGTAACTATTTTTTCTAATTTTATATTACTTTCATTTCCATCAATTACAGTGTCAGCCCATAACAATTCGAGTCAACACATGTTTTGGTCATCACTTTGACCGTCAACGAGAAGAGCAAAATTGGGCGCTATTGATCAATAAGCCGTGGCGAAAAATCCGCCCGTTTTGTTCTATGTCAAAAAAGCAAAAAATAAAATGCCCCCTCTATTTTGTTAATTTTACCATCAAATTGTCTTATTTTCTCGGGATTCGTGTGTATGTACAATATATTTTATGAAGTAGTCAAACTGAGCTTGATCAAAAATTTTGACATCTTTTCCTTTACAACACTGAAACCATGAGATGTGGTTCTGTCGAAACTGAATTTCAGCCTAAAATTCAAGCAATTGACAACTCTGCTTAAAGGTGCAACGAAGATTTCATTCAAGTCATGGCCTATTTTCTGGAATATGTAGTGATTTCTATAGATTAGACGCTCAATAATTCCACCTTTTATTTGGTCAAAGAAATCTTAAAAATAAAAACAAATGGTGATTTGTATATGCTTTATATTTCAATAAAAAACATAGCTGAATTTCGTGTTTGCTCCATAACAAATTAAAATTTCCACAATTTTTGCACCAAAGCAAGAGTTCTAGCTTAATCCTTACAGATGGGGAATTTTTTGATTTTAAAACTTTACAACAGTGCAAAATCAGAATTTTTTCACATTTTTTTCGGGACACCCCTGTTATTTGAATCTCTCGGTGCAACTTAAATTTGCATTACCCTCCATTGGGCTGATTACACATAATGTATCAATATGTCATAACATCTGAGTAACCAATCAAAATAGGGCAACTCATATCTATATGCACCTTTATTCTTACCATGTCTCTGATTGGTAATACATCATATAACCCTAGAGTAACCAATAATCAATATGTCACCAGTGTGGTGTGATATTGATGGATAGGATAACGACGGAGGACTCTATCAGATGTTGGGTTTGGAAGAGCGATGGACCAGTTGGCTAAGGAGAATAGTGTACGTTGGTATGAGGAAGAGGATGGGCATGTTTTAAGAAGGGCATTCGAGTTTTGAGAGAGTGATGTCCAAAGAAGACTTGAAGAAGCAAGTGGAGAAGGTGAGTAGGAGGGTTGGGTGAGGATGGAGGATGCATTGAATCGGTTAAATGGAAGGAACAGTAAGGGCGGTTGTCGCGAGTGTGAGGTGAATCCGGCCACCCTCATTTACGGGGACAAAAACCGGATTTCAAACTTGATTTACTACTACTAACTACTGCTATCTACCATAGTGCCCAGGGGTTTAACGGAATTGTCCAAAAAGGGTATTTTTTTTTTAAGTCACCCTGTATACTCCTGCCTATGAAAACAAACAACCACAAAAATAAACACTCACATCAAATGAACATGCCTACTTACTTGTCTTCATTTGGGAGTAGTTTTTGTCATTTTTTATATTGTGCCAGGAGTAAGGTTTCTATTGAAGTGAATATGTAGTTTCAATTGTAATCTGATTTCCTGTTTCAATCACCACGTATGAAAAGATTTAATGTGGCAATAATAAGACTGCCGTGACTGAACTAATTAAGAGTGGTGTCAAATCACCATGCAAATACTATGTTTATTACTTTGTGTTTAAAAGGAAAGTAATTTAATTTTGCCGTACAAATCTGCGAAGTGAGGGCTTTGTGTTCTTTAAATCCCCTGCCTTGGAAAATATTTTGAGAAATACGGGTGAACGCCTATCATTTATTGGGAATAAATGTGTCCGATGTCGGAAAAACTAATTAATGGGCTAGCTGTGGCAAGGATGCATTATGCGCCTTAGATGATACTGCACTGAACCTTCTATTTTTATTCTATTACTATAACAACAGACTTGATTTAAAATCCAATAGCTAGTGTTTTGTTTTCAATATTACAAAAAATACAACCTTCGCACCTTGCTGTTGTATCGTGCCTGTAACAAAGTAAGCCATGCTACAGAGTAGGTGTGAAGGGGTATAACATGGCCCTCTGCCAACATAGGGGAGACAAGATCAAGCCCCATTGAATGCAATGACGTTGACCTTTTGTGCCCCCTACATCGGAAACGAGTACCCACCATAATTTACACAATTTTACCCAATCAGAAGCAACTTTAAAATTTGACCCTGGTACAACTGAATTGAACCCTTCTATTGATTTTGCTGTTTTTTAGCCTATAACTTTGAAACATTAGGCTGTACATATTACACTGGTGTACCGCGATGGGGCTTTGGGGGCTAAAGCCCCCCTCAAAGTCTCAAGAAAAAATAGGGAAAGAAAGAGGAGAAGGAGAAAGAAAAAAGAGGAAAAGAGAGGAGAAAAGCATAGAGACTCGTTTCAAACGGTTCGCGCTCGTTACACATCTGTAAGTGTTCAATGCGATGTTAATGACATGCGGATCAAAAATTGTCGGAAGAATTACGCAAGGACAGGCATTTTCATCAGGTCTTGAAAACCCTATTAAAACCTCAGGAGCTTCAGGGGCTCGGCCCCCTGGACCCCCCGCGCCCACCCTGCCGTGGCATGCCCCCGACCCCACCCCCACCCGTTCGTCTCTCCGCTCGCTTTCGTTTCTAATGGTTCGATCATCCTTGTCTCAAATGACTAAATGAGAAGTTTTCATGTCAGCTTACAAAAGAACGACACAGCACTGAAACGGCACTTCTTCGCGTGTCAAGACTATATCCTCATGCAATTCAATCAACAGTAAGGCAGGTTGCTATTGTGCTGCTAGATCTTCTTTCTTTCTCTTTCTGCAGCTTTTGATACTGTGTCAATGCCATTCTTTTGGATAGTTACGTGATACTTTCAAAAATTCCAAGGTACTTCTTGCTTACGAGTGGGATCGGTCTTCCTGTCAGAAACCGCTCTTTTCTTGTGCGCATTGGGGATGCAATTTCAAAAAGCAATCATCTACCTTTCGGTCTTCCTCAGGGTTCTGTGTCTTGCCTTCATAATGTACACATACGTATCGCATCAATCATCCGGAACCACAATTATTGCTTACCACATGTATTCTGATGATGTAAGCTTAATTGACATTTGATCCTAAGATTTGATGGTGAGGCCAAACGGCTGTCAAAAGACTCTCCTTTGTATTGATGAAATGGTGAGTGGATGCGCTGTACCAAACTCAAATGAATTATGAAAAACAAGAATTTTTCAATCGCATTTCATCGCTAATTTACACAAATCGCCTCAAAGAATTACCATCAGGGTCGGGAACAGTGGATGTTCCCCAGTCCTCGGCAATTAGAAACCTTGGTGGCGTGTTTTGATCAGACAATGTCTATGACTGAACTTGTAAAGGTCATCATTAATTCTGTTAACTTCCACCTTCGCATTATTTACCTAAAACCAGGATCCGCCGCTTTAATCACATTTGAGAGGTTGTCATCATCTCGTCCGTTCACTGATTTTAATCTCACCATTTGACGATGCCAATTTCACTTTTTTATGGCATGTCGGCCAGGATCGGAGTAAACTTCAGATTTTTGCAAAATAGAGCAGCCAGGCTGGTGTGCAGATCTGATACGGATGACACCAGCCCACACACTCCTTACAGAGTCTGCATTGGCTACCAATTAGTCAGCGCGTTGTCTTTAAGCTTTTCTTCTTACTTACAGGGCATTTCCGGACAATTGCCATCTTCCTTATTACTTGTCCGAATACCCTGCTCTTTGTATATTCCCGGCAGGCCAGGATTGCGTTCTGCAGATGACAAGACGCTCCTCAACTGTTTTCCCTCCGCACAAAAAGGTCAGAGTGGGTGACAGGGCTGTTTTCACAAGCGGCCCCTAGCCTATGGACTCTTGCCTATCTCTGGTCGCCACTCCAAGTCCATTGTTACTTTTAAGAAGCTCTAAATTTCATCTATTTCCTAAGAGTTGATTGGGTGCTTAAATTGGTGTTTTTGTTATTGCCTCACATGAATTTTATTATGCACGCTGTTTTCTTTCTTTTTTTTTTTTATTTATATATTTTGATGTTAAAGTAACTTATCTCATAATATCAACGTATTGTAAAAGATGAACCATGTTTTATGCTAAATAGTAATTACTCTCGATTTTGTAGAAAGCGCTTTGACCTTGTTTTGAGAAGACGCTATATAAATGCCGTTGTAATGTATGATTTAGTCAAGCCCCCTCAATACAGTTTCCTGGGCACGCCTATGTATTACAAACTATCTACCTTAACTGAATCCTTACGGTTAGAACATAACGTGGTGTACTTTCAACATGATTGCAATCATGGAGTTTGAATTGCGTCAATTTTAATTTTGACCCTGTACAATCTTTTTCTGTGTCAGTGCTGTCAACAATATTGAATTACTACTCAAACGTTTGTACTGGAGATGGTTTCCACAAATGTCTGGAAGCTCCTGTGTTATATTAATCAGTTGGGTCTGATTGGTTCATTACAGACATAATATAGAATAGCCCTCTGAGTATCCAATCAAAATAGTGCTTCTGTATCTCTGTGTAAACAATACCACCATTCTTACAATATCTCTGATTTGCTCATTACATGATATTATCTTCCAAGTGACCAAATTGGAACTTAGATGCCAATAGATAATATAACTTTCAGGGGTTGACCCCAATCTGGTCTTATTGGCCTTTTGGTCAACTCCTCCATAAATTTTGTTTCTGTAATTTGTTTTTGTGTAATATGATTTTTATGGAAATAAAAGTTGAAGTTGAAGTTGAAGTTATAGATAAGTAGGTAATGCCCAGAAAGTCAAATCTAGGTAGACGTTTCATATAGAAGTCCCATGGATGCAAATGAGGTAATACAATTGATTCCGTCGTGCGCTGTATGCCATTGTGCAGTAGCGCTTGACGGAATGAATGGCAATACCTCATTTGCATCCATGGGACTTCTATATGAAACGTCTACCCAAATCTACTACTGATGACCCTTTGTACTGATATTGACCCTTTGCATGGTTCTCCATTTGCAGGCAGAGTCTGGAAAAGGCATTGGAATAGATGAGGGTATTATGTAAGGATGCATCCATCTCTTTCAAGGTCAATGACAGAGAATCACACTGTTAAGTAAATACTCCCATTCATATTGCAGCCAGTTCAAGGCTCTCCAGACAAAATGGCAAAAACCATGCAAAGAGTGAAAGAGATTATATCATACAAGCCAGGTCGCAGACACATTCAACCATTTTGTTCATACGTGACTGAAAGTTGGAAATCTGTTGAACAGATTGAGCTGAAAAATCTTTGCTACAAATCAATCAAGCACATGGGTGCTACTTGTAACATCACAAGCGTGGCATGAGGTCTTCACTTTCGGATTACGGCCATCTTGCCCGGAATGGCAATTAAAGTCATTCATGAGGACTTTCCTAAAATCTAAGAATGACATTACATGTTGACATATGGTCTGAATGCCGAATAGTAAGGGAACTAACACCTTTTGTTATAGGTTTGCATGAGTGAGGTGAAAGACCTCTATTGATTGCATTGTGCTAATCCATCTTCAAAGCCAGTGGGGTGTTTTAACCAATCCCAAAATTCACTGCTTGGAAGTGTACATTATGAGGTTGATTTACCATACTGTGCCTATTACAACCGCGAGACATAATATTAATCCTTAGCACCTTAATTTGCGTCATGTACTTTATTCCATTAACGGAATAGAGCACACGGAACAGAGTACTGGAAGGGGCGAATGGAGGGTGCCCCAAACACACAAACAGGCAGGTATGCTCTATATGAAAAAAATTTACTTAACAGATAACGGGCCACATTTGGAAAAATAGTGCCGCCTAAGGATTTTTCAAAATCATATTTTTGCATGGTTTAAAGCTTTTCATATAATTAGCCCTCACCTGAGAAAGATTAAGACCAAAATCAGCGTCCTTATGGGTAAACAGAACGATTTATAATTGTTTCACCCGGCGAATTATTCAGCAGACGAATGAAATGGCATTAACCAAGAAAATGCACGCCGTATGCATATTTCCCCGGCATGCACCCTGTGTGACCGGTCTGTAACCTTGGTGGTTTATAAAATATCAATGAGTCCGGTCTATTGATATTCATTATTATATACACATTTGTTGATTATAGTTATGGAAAACTTAAAAGTTAGCCTACAAATTACCTAGGTATCTTTTAACTCTTATTAACGTCCCTATCTGTTTTTCAGTATGTTATTTTTATGTGTCAAATGTATTCTATTCTTTCAATGGCCTGGACTTTCATTTGAGAGCAAATTGAAGAAATTCATATTTTGTGGAAAATGTGCAGTGACGACTTTAAAGGGGAATTTTGAGACATTTCCCCCTCCCCCCACGTACCTAAAAAGTTATTCTACGTGAAAATTTTGATTGTATTTTAAGAAAGGTTTATTTTTGCATTTTCTTCAGTAAATGGAGGAGAAATTATGGACAGTGCACCTGTGATACTACATTTAGTTCATCACAAACTGCAAAATTAGATACAAAATTTTAATAAAATTTCTCCCGGATATCTAATGAACCCTACAAAACAGAAGGTCTAAAATCACAACAGGGTGGTCCTAGGTATGGATGACTTGGGTGTGGTTTTTTTTGGGTGCGGAAACCTATGATAGGCTACAAAATAGGCGATTGGTATTATTTTTTTGCAAAACCCCGGGTGCGCCACGCTGCCTCGCACCCGGCTGGGTACGCTGGTTCACAAAATGCACTTTAATGGCTATTGAAGGACTTTGTGTGGGGCCTTGTGTTTCTTAGATTCTCAGCAATTATTTGGTAAATTACATTATCCCTTTGCACCTACTCACATCAACTGATTATTCCTGCTAACAGAATTAAAGCACATGATTAGCATGTATGCTATGTCTCCAGAAAGTACCAGTAGTATACTGGAGGCAGTAAGCTCTCTGGCTCGAAATATTGGCCTAGAGGTGCCCACCCCCACGCTGAACATATCGGGGTAAATAGACAAACATAATTTTGCATTTCCTGATTTTTGAAGGGGTTGTGACTGATTCCTCAGACCTAAATTTCACTGTTTCACATGCATCCGTTCCTGTTTAACACTTGTTAGAGCAGGTCACCTGGAACGACATACCCCACCCCCCCCCCCCTCCCTTAGGAGTTGGTTATCACCATCTCTGCTTTGGACCAAGACAACAAGACTGCACCATCCATTATTGACTAGTCTGAGTGTATTCTGAGATTAATAAAAATAATTACATTTGATTTTTGAAATATGACATAAATCTCAAACTGAAGAATAAACGTTAGAATGCCTTTCAAATGCTAAAGCGAAACAGTTTGGTAGGATTTGTCAACCCAAAGCAATTTCACCCTCTGACACTTCAATCTTGGAGACATTCCAAATAAATTGCCACATCACAGCTTCATTTATATGATTAAATTTCCTTGCAACACAAAAGATGGCAGGGAACCTATTTTCAGATGTGGAGAGTGAATAGGTTTAAGATAACTCCTACGGACCCTGCAGTAAACCTATTTTGAAATTATGAACCAGTGCATACATATCCCAAGATACCTATAGGGAATAAATCATTAGCACTATTTCAGCATATGTTATAGGATATTGCCCAAGTAGAAATCCTAAACTATGTGCATCATTTTCTAGAGGGAAAATTACTGGCAGATATTAAAATCCATACTGCACTAGAATTTTGCGGTTCTCTGGCTTTCGCTCTCACTATTTTAAAGAAATAAGCTAAAAATACAAAATTAAAAAAAACTTACATTTTAGGGACAACATACACACACACAACATACATACCATGCCACTGGATTGCTCAGTTGTATCTTGGCGGCCCACAAAACATGAAAGTGTCAGGGTTAAACCACCCTGAAATTTCATAATCATCCGTTCAGATGAGATTTTTGATAGAAAGCTTTAGCCCAGTGCAAGAAATCAGAATTTTAACATTTAGGGACATCTGTTATTTGAAATCTTCTTGTTTTTGCACCTTTTTTGAGCAGAGTATATTTGATTCACATTTGTTTTTTTCCTCAAATCATATCACAACATCAATCGATGTCATTAACATCTTTACCACCACACCATCATCATTGTTGCTGTTATAATGTTTCATAAAATAAGCCCCCTAGTTCAACAGAACCAAATTGCAGAGATTTTCAGCAATATATTGTCCCAAATATTTCCACTTCTCATTTCATTCTATAAAGGTGCAATGAAATTTTCAAGTCATCCTTGAATTTTTCTGTGATATCTAGTGATTTCAAATAGATTAACCCACCAATAGATTCCTACCTTTTATTTGGGCTACAGAAATAGCTTGAAATGAAAACAAAAGGTGATTGTGTATGCTTATATGTCAGTAGAAAAATAGGGGCTGAATTCTATCTTGCTCTGATAGGAAATGAGAAATTTCACAATTTGTGTACCAGAAGAAATATTTCTCAGCTTAATCCCTCAGATGAGATATTTTTGATAGAAAGGCGTACCAAGTGCAAAAAGCAAGAGAAGTTTCACATTGGTAGGGAAATCTGTTATATGAAAATCTCGTTGCACCTTTAACTATGGTAATTACAGCCTGGGTATCCAGTAGGCCTACAGTACATCAGACTACAATACTGTCCAGTCTCAAAATTCACAATGTACCACACCTGCCCATTTCACAAACTCAAGGCAAAATACTTATAACTCTTTGTAAAAGGTACAGGAAATGCACTGTGTTTTGGTGTTGAAATCACCAGCGTGTTGAGGATAAGCAATGCCTCACTGCCTTGTGGCGTACCTAAATTGTCTGTATAACCTTGACCCACTTAACACCAACACTGGCAAGGATCAATGAGTATGAATGGAAACTACAGCAATCTTACTCATTGAACTTATTTTTGTGTGTGGGGAGCTTTACACCCAATGAGAAAAAACCTTAAAACCAATTATTACAAAATGTCAAATTTGTGCAGTAATACAAACCAGAGGAAGATAACTTATGAGGGTTGTAGGATTTTCATAGAGAAGTCCTTAATTTTCTATTTGAATAACTTGTCAATTTATAAGAGGGGGATGACCCATTTAAGGATATGATCAATCTGTATTTTGCCCCTTAATATTGTTATAAAATAATGTCAATGCCCTCGTCTTGTCTTGTCCTGTTTTGGGGGTGTGTCTTGTCTTGTCCTGTTTGTGTGTTGTGTCTTGTCTTGCTAATCTTGTTCCGTCCTGTCTAATAAGCCACTATGAAATGTAAACTCAGTATAGTGAAAGGTGGGGCCATGTAAAAGTCAATCCGACTTATTATGACCCTCGACCTGCATTTTCATTTACTTGTCTTTCTAAATTCTGTTAAAACCACCATTTATCTTTTTATAATTTATGCTAATGAATTTTCTCATTAGTAATGTATTTACTAAATGAAGATGCTAATAAAACTTATTTGAATTGAATTGAATTGAAAGGTTTCATCTTGATGAGATTGCCTTTCACCCAAACCCCATGTGTAAAGTTCGCACCAATATTTCATCCGTGATGATGAGAGGAGAGCTAAAATCATGATTGTGTAAGCCCACTAATAAACTGCTTTCTCCATAATTTCGTCAAAAAGGTACGAATATTGATTTTACCAATAAATCTTTGATACAAGCATTTTCCCTTGGTGGAGAGCAAACTGGCTAGCATAAATTGAGTATTGATCTAATTTTTTCCTTGGAAGTCAAATGACTGGAACTTTTTTTTTGGGTGGGTGTGGATATGGATTGTTTTCAGGTAATGATCTTGCTAGCCCTTACACAACGATTACCACAGGATACAGCCACACATGGACACCGTTCACTCCAGCCATCAGTCAAGTGGTATTCTGTGGAACTGAGTTGTTTGATTGTGGTACCTTGTGGTAATTGGCTTTAGTACCATTCCTAGGGCATGGTGCTCTATTATATCAACAACGGGTTTTTTGTCGTCTAGGTGCCTAGGCTACAATTACCACAGGTAAGTGTCGTAGCCGTATTGCTCCTGAAGTGCTAATTGAGCTGACATACTTCCATTTACCCCCGCCCCCTCCGTGACCTTTAATCCGGTTTGCCTTCTTCTTTTTTTAGCGAAGACACCTTCCCATGTTTTGGTCACTGATGCACTTTCCAACTGTCTTTATAACTTTGGCTGTATAAGTACCCCTTGGTTTGACCGTTTTTAGTTTATTAGCCTCCTTCCGATTACTCCCCTCCGACCCGCCCCCGCGAACTTCGTATAAAATGTGGAAATGTATTGTTTTTAACTTATAAAATCATGGGTTAGTGTGTACAATTCCAATATAATGCTCTAATGTACTAAAACAAACCACCCAAATAGTGAAAAAAATAAATATTGAGGTATTTCTGTTCAGACGTCTTCCGCAAATAGAAATACAGCGGATAACGTCTCAAAATATACAATTAAAACAGTGATTGTGGTTTTACCACTAGCATAGAAAAAAGATCAATATATTTGTGTTGAGGTCAAAACTGTATGAATCATGGTGCACAATATCACGCTTTAAAATTGGGGATATTGACAAGGAAAGGCTCTTTTTGATCTCATAGTCGGAAATTTTGCTACGCACATATAGAAATTAAAGAATCAGATAAAAGTACTGCCTTGTCTTTAATACATGGGATTTCAGGCCAACCACTTGCAGCAGGTTATGAAGTTGTATATCACTGCCAGTAACAAAAATACAAATATGAATTTGATGATTTTTGTCAATGTTTCGGCTTAGTAAATCGCTGCTGTGCTGATCCCTTTTATTAATAATATTTATTTATTAGTCCCGGATATGATAGGACACTGTAAGGCAAAAAGCTTTTTCACAAACTACAGTGGTAGCGATAATGTGTGCTGTGTGCAGGGTTCGCCAGTTCTTCCACAGGAGGAAAAAAACCGCTTTTTTTCCGCGGTTTTTTCCACTTGGAAGAAACGGGTTTCCCTTCCAGTTTCTTCCACTGAAAGCTGAAGAAAACTAAAAAGTCATTTAACCTTTTCATTTTAAAGAAAATGACTTATAGTTTTGGTTTTATATATACAGTGAATGAAAATAGAGTGAAATATTCAAAATAACCATTCAGGGGGACACCCCTACCTACCCCATTGCAAGTGGCATAATCCAAACCGGCATTTATCACAAGGTTAAATATAAAAAAATACAGGAAAGAAACTGATTCTCACTTTTCACACCAGCAAGGCCAAGCAGTGTCTCCTTGTAAAGACTTGAAACATCTTCAAAAATAGGTTATAGTCTCCCAACCCAGGTTCTCCCACTATAAGCAGTACAACAAAAGAAACACTTAATGTTGCTACTTTTATGATTTGTATTTTAAAATTAACAAATTGCCATACAGATTTCAACAGCTTTTTCATTGTTGGCATCTACAATTACAACTGTGATAGTAATATAATGTGCACATGGAAAGAATTGGACAATAAGTAACAATTAATCATCTGTCTATTTGATAGCCAAGTCACAACAAAAATTGTGAACAAGTTACCTATATAATTGCAAGGTATACTAACATGCTATAAAACTTGTTAAATTAATTTTGGAAAAAAAAACAATTGTTAAATTTAAAGTAACTAAAGTGAGCCTTGATGATTTTGAAAGTTGCAAAGCAGATGAATATGGTGTAAATTTGTGTAATTTGTATGTGTTCATAATACATTTCTTTATTTCTTACAGTTTCTTCCAATTTCTTTCCAGTTTTTCGGAAAGAAAGAAAGAAACTGGAAGCAGAACGAGAAGAAAAACACCTTTTTTCCGTTTCTTCCATTCTTCGGAAAGAAAACTAGGTTTCTTCCGGAAGTTTCCGAACCCTGGCTTGTGTGTATGCATTGTGGTAAAAAAAAATTTACCTGTTTGTGCAAAGACGGTCACTTTCACTCGGTACTAACATTAGTTGATAGAGAAAATTGGCGGGATGTCTTGACACAGGACTAGTACTGATCTCAATATAGATGTTTGCCATCTAGGAACTTAGATGGAGCATGAGAGGACAATGTTTAAGTCAAAACAGTTATAGCCTAGTAAATTTGCCAGCTGCAGGTGAACTGAAGGCAAGTGTTCAATATAGCTCGCAGATAAACTTTTTCAATCCAATACAGGATGAGCCTTGGCATGTTTCTATAATGGATTGAGGCCTACCTTTCTATAATGACATAGTGAGAGTTGGAAGGACTCTGGTGAAATGGATAATGAGTGTATGGTACCAACAGTTGATACCAACAGTGGAATTGCAGTGTGGAGTGTGGGTAACACACCAAGATGGTCCCCTGTTTTTAATAAGCCTGCAACTTTTTCATCCATGATCAGGTATGACTCATCTGATACACAGACCAACTGCCTTGCACAATGGGAGGGAACCCTACGAGGAACTACTTGAGTGTGACAAAGATTCTCGAAATCTAAGCAGGACTCTCACAAACCCACACTGCTTAATCAAGCATGGCACAAAGACCAGCTTGGTCACCTTCCTCTTAGCTCAATGTACAAATGCCGTGCCTATCAAAGATATAATTTGGTGCCTGATAATTAAGTTTTCTGATTTGGCATGGAATCTTGTACTAAGTATCCTAACAAGATCTAATTCCACTGAAGACAAACAACAGTGCGCCCCAAAACATTTTTCAAAGCAGAGGGGCCAATGTTTCTCGTACCAGGCCATTTGGATTATTTCAAAGATTTTACCAAATTTACCAGATTTTGTTCAAAAGGTGGAGGAACCACGCTTCAATTCCAAAAATGCAAGGCCTCTCCCCACCCCCCCCCCCCCCGTTCTGTCCGCTTGCCTCTGCAGCATGTTTGCAATGAACACTGAGTTACTACAAATCCGGGAGCTTTTCAAGTTACAATTCAGGTCTCTGCATATTTAAATAGCATTGCAAATATAGGAGATCCTCCAAAGGAAAGAGTTCACCACAAGTTTCTCTCGTTTTTATGCTCTTTCTGTCCATCCCTCACTTCAGGTCCTGATCAGTGGCATAGGTAGTGGAGGAGTGGGGGGGGGGGGGAGATTTCCCCTCAATTTTTTTCATGTTAAGTTCAGCCTTTTTTTTCAGACTCTCTTGCCCTGTGACAGAAATATTTTGAATTGTGATCTGGATGGACATTGTGCACTACAGGATCGGAAGATTGCCCCTTGGAACACCGGGCTGGCTAAAAACATCGATGTATAGATTTGGGGGATCCCATATAGCAACCAACTTACTTCAATTATGAAAGTGGTGTTTGTAGTACTAATTGCTTCTTTAGTATAGCATTTTACCTGTTATTCTCATATTTAAAGCCAAACAACAGTAACGTTTCCAAGAAAATTGGATCGACCATAGTTAATCAAAAACCTTGTTTAAAAAATGCTATCTTATCATTAGCAAACCTGTACGGAGCATTCAACTTATGAGAATCCTTTACTATAAAGTTGTGACTGAATTGTTAAAAAAAAAAACATTGAAGCAGCCTTAAAGGTGCATTCGTGATTTCAGCAACCTTCTGTTTTTATTAATTTTTTATTTTTTTTTAAGCAAGAGAAAAGGTTATTCCCAAGATTTGAGCTGATCCCGATCTTGAGTTTGTGGTGTTATGCAGCAATTGCTCGTTTGCCAAACATGTCCCACTAGGCTACTGTGCTGTAATTTCTGTCGTGTTAAGGGACAGGCAGGAAAGAAAAATACAAAATTGTACAGATTGCGACCCGAAAACGAATTGCAATAAGATTGGGCCAAACATGGCTACTAAGGCTAACGGTTCAGATGATATAAAAATCTCAACATTCTTTAGGTAAGTCGGGGAACGAGGTTTGTGGCTCACGAATGATTCCTTAAAAAAGGAAGTGAGAGGGGGACGACTAAACATCCACACGCATAATATCATGAGTGAGCCAATCATAGATGGCGGTAAGAACTGTGTAGCCACAGGGGTTTTAAGTTTTTAACAACCATCCAGGCAAGGGTTATCGTTCATATAATTGTACAGGGGAACATTTTAGATGAATTGGGAGGGAGGGAATTGGGACTATCTATAGATTTCAGATAATGTAGGTAGGCTATAGTCCGTGCTACACCACACGCTATCCCAATAACCACCACAAAACCTTGAATACAAAACCTTGATTGAAACTCATTAATGACTGCTCACTGTGACTGTAGAAGCTAAGGTGTTTGAATAATCAATGTACTACTTAGGTCTCGAATCTTGAGAAACAGGATTTCCGAGTTGGTTGGATGAATAAGAAACTGCTCTCCAAACCAATTTGTATCTCCTCTCTGAACATTCCGCTGTTATTTTAGCCTCCATTTCAGGGCGTTTCTTGCAATAAGCTCCATTCAAAAGGCATCAATTATGCAGGTGATAACATTAGAATGTGTTCTATCATTACCATCAATATTTCTTTCACATGCAGAACGTTGGTGATTCAATGAGAGACAGGTTACAGAACACCCAACACATAACTGCATTTTTGAGCATTCTGGACATTAATTTGTGCACATTCTTCCAAAAACCCATGACCAATTTCTCAGTGCTAAATCAATTTAAGGCGCACATTAAAAAAAAAAACTACATTTATAAATAATCTCTCGCAAGCATTTTGGCCATTCATAACTTCAAGCCACTACAGTGATCCACCCGAAAGTGTCAAAATTTGAAATTCCGGAATAGCTTAAAAGTGAAGCGATTAATTGCTGTAGAAGTCTTAAGTTTCTTTTTGGACTGAAAAATTGACCAGGGAAAGTGAAAAAAAGCAGCAGTGTTCAAAAATTGAATCCCCAATCAATTAGGTGTTGTAGTAAGTGCTGTTTGCGGTTTTGTGCTTATCCGGCTGCTTTTGGTCCTATCATTTGTAGGTATGTTAGGGTACCTATTCTTGTTACAAAAATGCAAAAATCTGTTTTCTGATTTGAGCAAACTCACTGATAATTATTAGCCTTTAAAATTTACCTTGGCAAATGAGTAGGCATTTTATTGTTGTAAAGCCATGTGATCTGTTGTAATATTTCCGGTTGCAATCTGATATCGTTATACTTAGAACGATAAGTGACAGAACGGTGAGCCTACTTGACAATAATAACCAGTGTTAATTTGAAATTTGAGTTTCTGTTTGAAAGTATAAGCTGCCAATAAAAAACTTTCAAATTTATTCTCACAATTTCTAAGAAGGATATTGATGTTTAAAGCTCTCCAGATAATGGGTGATAAAGTAATACATAAGAATTTAACAAAAAGAACACTAAAAAATCAAACAGAAAAATAAAAATGGCGGACTGTGATACAAAAATGTGCATACTCATCAAAAATGCTCAATCAGAATAACCTAAAATTTTGGAAATTAATCTGTCTCAAGGACAATTATGAACCAACACACAAAATGAGGCGGTGTCTAGGGTTAGGGGATAACAAATGCTCAGCTTTTGGCGACAATTATCAAATTACCTGATTAGCAAAATGTTGCAAGAAAGAACAATTCCAATTCCAAAAATTAATTCCACAAAATAATATGATAATTTCTTAATTGAAATGTACCATATTTACTTTTTGGCTGCAATTTCTAAATAAAGTTTTTTTTACTGAAATTGACAATAATTTTTTTTCTCTCCTAATTATCACTTTAAGAGCAAAAATACAAAATTTGTGAATTTTCCGTAACTTTGCATCAAAATATCTTTAAATTTTGGTGACAGGGACACAGGAGCTATGCTATTAATCTGGCACAAGGTACAGCGCTAGCAGCTGAGTTTTAAACGCAGTGTGACCTTAAAATGGGGTTCATATTCAAGCAGACTTTGTGCATGTGCAGCTTCATGGGAATGGCATTCCCGAAGGGGTAAGTGGCATTCCAGGGGTTCTCACACTATAATATTATTATTAGCAAAGGCCAGTTTCTCAACAAGGTGATTTTATAAGGAAACCGGTGAAATTATAACAATATTCTATACCTTGCGGGCTAATCCATACATTGACAACTGACATTATCCTATTTTGTAAAATTAACTGAGTGACCTGACAAATTAAGCCCTGTGGATCGCCCTACCTTAACAAAAGCTGACCATATTTGGCATGCAATATGGAACAAATCTCCACTGGGACAAACTGCTCTGTTGGGAATCAGTCATAGAACCAGTTCGGGCTTCAAGGGGTTTGAAGGGAACTACAACGACTGCAAAAACACTTAATCTCATGAGCATTCTATTTCACACTTTTTGTGGGTTTATTTCATTTGGGAAAATATATTGGTAACCATCTGCCAAAGACAACTAACAGCTGGATTGAGCAGATATTATTGATTGATTAATAATGTAATTAGCTAATATACAGAAATGATTGAGGTACATATACAAAATATTGGATGTTGCAACTGAATAAACCAACAGCCCCAATACTGTTAAAAAGGGGTTACAGGGGCACTTATTGTGATCCACAGATTATCACCTCTTCATACACCTTACCCCTACCCTACAAGCAAGCAAGTTGGCTTCTTGCAACGATAACTGGGTACGGTATAATTTTTGTTTATTTTTTGTGGCCATTTTATTTAGCAAATTCCCTAAATCAACAAAGAAACATGAAAATAAAGTTAATGAAAGACACAACACTCTTCGTCTTAGAAAAAATTACTTTTTGCCTATACGCACGAAAAAAATGTGAAAAGTTATTCTTTAGGGCTATATACTACACATAGCGAAAAATAGTAATGAGGCTATACAGTGGGTCTGGGTGTGAATCGCCTAAAGCGTCTTGTCCTGTCTGGTATTTTGAAACTTTTGGCGTAAAGGAGTAAATGCAAACAAATAGTTACTGCCATAAATAAAACCCTGCGACAGTGCACAAATTTGAATTCTGAAAGTTCAATACTCTGATTGAGGTTCTGAATAACGTCAACTCTGATTATCTGACTGTTTAATCACAATAGGCCTTATCCTTAGGGGCTCTATCTGGATATTGCCGTGGTACCATTTCCAACCAAAATATTGAAGATCTTGAAAAATTCTATACATGCAGAATAATAGTCATCCAGTAAATGGTAATTGTGGGCTGCGATGGTTATCATTACGTCAACTAACATTCTTTGTAGGTTACAGCGTCTTGGAAGTTGTCATGAGTTATGGTGGGTATTGGCATCTTCATCAATGCCTTCTTAACAAGCTATACAACTGTGGGGCACCACAATGGATACCATGTCAAGAAGCTGCAGTTTGGTAAAGGCCAATATTCTGATATTTGACCTGGACAGCTCCAGAAATAAATTGGGTTTGAAGCATTTGCCATGTTTAATCAGAATTACCTATTTACTTCTGGACCCGAATCCCCCAATATGAAAACATACCAAAATTCCATAGAGGACACAGGTACATCATATTGTGACATTATTGCCCAGTATAGTCCTCTGCTTGAATATGATCTCACTCCTAAGCCTTCAGCAAAATTCCAATTTTGTATAATTAAGTATAGGACATGCAATGCATTATGGAATAGACCAATTGCACGATCCCCAATGCATCTCGTTAATTGCCCATTTCCATCCGGGAACTTGTACCAAGATTGTGCGTTCGCGTCTGGCAGTCTTTGTTCTGGTGCCGCGTTGTTGACGTCTCTGTAACCTCATCTAACAAAGTACTTTTAGGTGAAATTAATTAATTTACAGAAATGTAGAAGAATTATCATAGGAACAAAAAAACAACGACGCATGATGTTGAAACTTACACCAAAAGGTGGTATTTTCGAATTCAAATTGTCACCTGCCGGATGATACACAAACTATAGTGCATAGTTATAGTGCCAAACGTCACAGAGAAGGTTTTTCTGGCATTGATTATTACGCACATGCCACCGTATGTTTTAGCTGACTTGAGGCTTGGTTAAAGTTACCCGATGGAAATGGGGGCATTAACGAGAGGCATTTATGGGGATAGTGCAAATCATTTATTTAATTGTACCACCCTCTGGTCTAGACCTTAGCCTTTAGGTTATACTGAAGTCCAGTGGCGTAAATTGGCAGGGAGGCAATGACATTTCCCGCTGAGGTACAAGCCATACATTGGTTAAGAAACAAGATAGCACTAGCACAAGATAGCCACCTCATGATGATCTGATTTAAGTATCTAGATAGGCCCCCGAAACACCCCACACATTTGGCAGGGATAGCTCTCTGTTTTGACTTGATAAATGGTATGGAGGGCATCTGACAACATCTGGTGGTAATAGCTAGCATACATTATAACAGCTAGTCAGAACGCCAGAAATTGGGAAATTGTGAGTTACAAAACAAGGGCCATGTTTTCACCAATGTTGATCATTACTAAGTCTCTTTATTATCTCTACCTCCCTAAGCTGTCTCAGGCATAGGCCACTTTGCTGATTAATGATACACCAACCCAAATGAAATCTGCTTATTAGGGCTTATGAACAAACCACTCGATAGCTATAAAGGAAATGGTCAAATAACAACAGCTCCTAGTAAGATTTTTATTTGGCCCAAAACCCTAGTTCTGCTAAGAAACCTTTCTTCATTCCTACAGTTAGAACTGCAAGACAGCAAGATCATTTGATGGTATACATGGTTATACTGCTGTATACCTCCCTGCACATTGATCATGCTCTAGTCTTAAAGCACATGATTCACTAACTTTTAATATTTGATTCTACTTAATAAGAAAAGAAATATTTCCAAGTGATTTATCTCTTATTTAAGATTCTTTCAACCTGCCTTGGTAATGTTATACATACAGTGAATCATTTAATTAATCAAAAGAACTGACAGGCTTGGGCGTGGGTATTCAATTACATTTATCGCTGAACAAAGGGGCCTGGTAATGTTCTACCTACAGTGAATCATTTTAATTACTCAAAAGAAACTACAGGCTGGGGTATCTCGTTAAATTTACGATGATAACACAGGCCCAAAACTTTTAATAATGTAACCAGTCTTTCTTTCAATTTTTTTCCTATATTCAGGATATGTACGTTATCCACCAGTGGACTATACTGCCGACCCCTCCACAAATAGTCCGCTAGTGGAATAAGCGCGCACGGGATCCTCAACTTAGTCCGCTAGTGGAATAAGCGCGCACGGGATCCTCAACTTAGTCCGCTAGTGGAATAAGCGCGCACGGGATCCTCAACTTAGTCCGCTAGTGGAATAAGCGCGCACGGGATCCTCAAATATCCGCTAGTGAATAATTGCGCACGGGGTGCGAAAAAAACTCCGTCCCTATACGGAAACGGTGGAGTTCATTTCCGCGCACGGGATCCTCAAATAGTCCGCCAGTGGAATATTTGCGCACGGGATCCTCAACAAGTCCAATGGATGGACATCGCGCACGGGGTGCGCAAAAAACTCCGTCATATAAGGAAACGGTGGATCATTTTCCGCGGCACAGGGATCCTCACATGTCCGCTAGTGGAATAATGCGAACCAGGATCCTCAATAGTCCAATGGGGAATAATCGTGCACAGGGGTGCGCATAAAACTCCGTCCCTATAAGGAACTGTGGATCATTTCCGCGCACAGGATCCTCAATAGTCCGCTAGTGGAATTGCGCACGGGATCCTCAAATAGTCCTAGTGGAATAATTGCGCACAGGAATCCTCATTTTAGGCCGATAGGGTGGATCATTTCCGCGCACAGGATCCTCAAATAGTCCGTTAGTGGATTAGTCGCGCACTGAATCCTCAAATTACAATTACTATAAATTTTGTGTCACGCATGTTGTTCTGACTGATTGCTCTCGCTCCGACAGTGGACTATTTGAGGGATTCCCTGTGCGCAAAGGTGATCCAATATCGGACTATATGACGGATCCCGGCGCGACTAATCCCTAACGGACTATTTGAGGATCCCGTGCGCGGAGATGATTCCCCGCTGCGCGGATGATCCGACAGTGGACTATTTGAGGATCGTGCCGCAATTCAATCCATATGGACTATATAGGAT
The DNA here is from genome assembly GCA_023653785.1 of Ophioderma brevispina. Lineage (NCBI taxonomy): Eukaryota > Metazoa > Echinodermata > Ophiuroidea > Amphilepidida > Ophiodermatidae > Ophioderma > Ophioderma brevispina. The sequence continues at coordinate 42,031 of JAMKCH010005343.1, forward strand.
CACGTGCGGACTAATTCACTAACGGACTATTTGAGGATCCGCTGCGTGCGAAGATCCACGTGCGCAGATGCTCCGAAGGCGACTATATGAGGATCCCGAGCGCAACTGATCCACTATTGGAATATAATATATGATGATCCCCTGCTACACGATTAATCCACTAACGGACTATTGAGGATCCCGGTGGCGGATGCTCCAACAGGGACTATTAGGATCCAGTTGCGCGGAAAGGAATCCGAGTTGCGGGGAGCTCCGGACATGGACTATTTGAGGTACAGGCGTGCCGCAATCAGGGATCTTGATAACAGGTTTAGCATAGCAGTTTGCCTACACATTTTCTGCCATTGCACTATGCAATTTTCCTATACATGGGGTTACGTTTGCTCTCTATAAACATGATCAAAGAAGAGCTGTGTTGCAAAATTGCACCTAAACAATAAAAATCCTTAGCGCGAAGCCTGTGCGACAATTATTGCATAGCGGAATATTTGAGGACGTGAGCAATTATTGCTAGCGGACTATTGAGGATCACGGGCGGAAATGATCCACCGGTTCCTCTAGGGAAGGAAAGTTTTTTTTTTTGCCGCACCCGTGCCGCCAAAATTATCCATAGTGGACTATTTGAGGTCCTGTGCGCAATTATTCCACTCGCGGACTATTGAGGATACGTGCGCGGAAATGATCTCCACCGTTCCTTATAGGGAAGGATGTTGGGATTTATTTTTTTAGCGCACCCGTGCGCTATTATTCCACTAGCGGACTTTTTGTGGATCCCGTGCGCAATTATTGCACTAGCGGACTATTTGAGGAGTCCCTGTTGGAGGAAAGAAATGATCCACGTTTCATTATAGGAAGGAGTTTTTTGCGCACCAGTGCGCAATTATTCCACTAGTGGACTATTTGAGGTCCCGTGGCAAGTATTTCCACTAGCGGACTATTTGAGGAATACAGTGCACGAAATGACCACCGTTTCCGTTAGGAAGGAGTGTTTGCGACCACCGTGCGCAATTATTCCAACAGTGGACTATTTGAGGATTCCGTGCGCAATTATTCTACTAGCGGACGATTTGAGGATCGCGTGCGCAATTATTCCAACAGTGGACTATTGAGGATCCCGTGCGCAATAAATCCACTAGCGAACTATTTGTGGAGGGGGTGGTCGCAGTAGTCCACTGCGTGGATGCCTTACATTTATTATTAGGCAAACAAAAAAAAAAAACAAATAGGTAGGTCTCAGCTTCCCAGGTGCATTGCTTTAAAATTAGATTTAGATTTTAGTTACTGACATGGTGGCAATGTTTTGTTTGTTTTTACTTTTTAATTTTTCTTTTTTGGTTTTTTTAACTTTTTATAAAACACAAAGTGACGTTACAAATTTGAGAAACAATGATACCTCAATCAAACCGTCCCCCTATAATCAGTTTCACACAGAGGATTTGCTTCTCTGTATTGTGTGTGTACATACATTCATAGAAAGGCGTGTGTGAAAAGCCACGCAAGGTTGACCACTAGTTGAAGGGTGATTTGTATTAATTTTTTTGCGGAGGAGGAGTTTGCGTTTAATTAGCGAAACAATATTTTGTCGAATATTTTTTTTTCTGCCATTCAATGCATTGTAGTCAAAACTGATTGTGCAAGTGGGGTACCCAAGAGAGGTGGCATTGTGTTATGAACTGGGCACTGCACAGGGTGCGAGAAGTTTTGCTTGCAAGTTTGCAATTTTAGCCAAGATTGATCAATGACAAACTTTCCCTTCCTGCCACCGAGCATTTTATCTCAGTTCGAACCAGTGCGAGCACAAAATGCGGAGTGGGTGCTATGATGCCTTCTCAACATCTCTAATACTAATCGAAGATTTTTTCAAGCCTTATAGTAGATTACATCTTTATTTGTTTTCTACAGGCATTCTAGGACTACTACAGTCATTTACCTCTTGGGTGATTAGCTAGCCTTGGAGCCATTACAAAGGATTATCCAGCTGATTCAATGATTATAGATTTCAAAGCGTTATACTTCTCCCACATTGATTTCAACCATGCATTGAGGAGTAGTATATTCCATCCACAAGCCAGTCCAGTTGTAAAGATTTGGTTGTCGAATGCCATGGGATTTCGGAATTTAAACAATACAAAGTGTTGTCAATTGCCAATCACTATGAAACCAATTAAATTCAATTTCAGGGCCAGGTAAGGGAAACATACCATGCACAATGTATTGTACACCCCTGGATTTTTTAGGAATGCTAATCCCAGAACACATGTCAGTCTTGTTAGTGCATATACATCGGCAACCACTGAACGTTGCCTCAGCTGAATGAGCAGTGTCTACTCTAAGTGAAACAAACCTCTTTCATGTCAAGCTATTTACCTCATCTAAAATACTGTTTAGCATATCAATTGCTGAGATCAACATTATCGTTTATTCTATTTAAAACAGAAAAAGGGCATGCATATAGCTTTCATCCTCCCACGATTTGTCAAACGTGTTTGCGACTAAAGAAAATTCTGTGGGTTTTGGGTGGAATGCATCATCATTCAAAAAATATTTTGAATTTAAGTTCAAGGAGACCAAAGAGTGAATACCCCCAAGAATACCCTACTAAACCTGTGGCTCTACTTCAAATCTGTCAAGTTCTGCCAACAATTTCAAACGGAAACACAAGATATAAACAATTTTATATTAGAGAAATTTTGGGGGGTTAAGGTAGTCATATTGATATTGAGCCAAATCATAACATGGGTTGGACATTATGGGCTAGCTGACAGAATAGGACCAAAACAAACGTTTGCATATAGGACTGTAGGCTATCCTGTTTTCATGGTTCAGGTGACAATACTACCATTAAGATTGTGTATTGTATTTCATAATAAAAAAATGATGCCCCTACCTGTACACAAGTCAAATATGGACTAAACAGTCAACACTAATGCTGCAGAATACTTACAGCTTCATGTAATATGTGTACACTAACTTACATTGTAGATGCATGTAATTTTCAGGCAAATGAAATAAGATTAGCTGAGGATTGTTTTTTGAGGCAAAGTCTTTTTACCCTTGGCTAAAAAGAAAAAAAAAATCAAGTTTGGGTAGTCCACTAAGTAGCCTAAAACAAAAGCCAAAATGTTATTGTGTTTTATTTTGTTTTTAGATTTTCTCAGAGGGAAAATGGCTCGAATCACACCAAATGCCGTTAGTAACATTAGTTGCAAACCCTGTCTTATTGTGTAATTCTTATTTCTTAGTTTATAAGTATTAAAAAGATCATCCGATTATGTGGTTGAATAGGAGCCTGATCGTCACTGCACTAAAGAGCTACACAAAATTTACCCTAACTGACCCATCTAAATGAACTCTGACCTTCAATTTGTTGACCACACCTAAGGACCCTTAACCTTGCTTCAATATACCAAATTGAGCTGATCCAGCAACACCGAAGTTGATCCTAAAGTCTAAAACACATGCATAACAGTAAAATGACCCGAAAGTGACCCCTAATGACCTTTGACCTCCACATTTGTGCAACAAGCATATTGCCCCTTGATCTCTGATGCATAACGTACATTATGATCCGTTCACTGGCCTAAAAACTTGAAAATATTTAACCAAAGTGCATCACAAATGTTTCACTCACAGACCATTACAAACGGACAAACAACACACACAAATCGGCTGTAATTTAAGGTTTTTCTGATAAAAAGAGAACAAAAATATTGGTTTGATCGATAACCTGAATTTCCCTTCATCTCGTCTTTCCCCATTTACTGTATTTTCAAATTAAAAACAAATGTGGTTAAGAATTGGATCTAAAATCCCAGTGTGACAGCATCATTACACCGAAAGATGCCAACAACAAGGGTGGGGGATAAGCCAGTGATCAAGTGCACAACAAATATGTAAACAGCTACCATTTCCTGTGTTGTCTTTAAGTTCTTACGGCAGTATGCATACTAACAAGTTTGCTTAACTTGGTGTGAATTATAAAAGCTAGGGGTTTTAAACATTTCAACCCTCCCATATAAGTCTACAATGTAGATGTTTCCACATTACAGGTAAAAACTTTGTTGCACCTCCTACCAAACCAATCCGGACCCAACTTCACTGGGAACTATCCCCATACGGATTGCACTACCCACAGGGAAGGGCAAGGAACAGTTACTATAGAACTGTCAAGAACAAAAGGCAAAATTTGATGCTATTCGGAGACAAGCAAATCTATATACATATTGAAGATCAAAATTGCTTTTTGAATGCACTTCCTTCCAGACTGAAAATCTTTAAAAAAGTTTTGGAAATTTATCTAACAGAATGCAAAACAAGTATATCTTGTACTAGATATTACATAACCTCATCTTAAAGGCTTTTGTGTAACTGGTTTACCAAAAAGGGTTACCACTGCCCTCAGGAATTTGTTATAAGCCCCGAGAATCAAAAACAATTATTCTTCTGGAAGCTTTTTATGAACGCCTTTAAGGTTTTTGATAAGGTAGGCACGTGGGAAAGTTCACCGTTGCTTACCCATCACTCCCCAGCCCCCTGTAGGCGAAGGTTAAGAATGAAGCAAGTTGGCTTATGGGAATCAACCCCCTCCTCTGCACAACCCACTACCCCCCACCACCACAACCACGTTTACAGGTATGCAAGGGAGTAGACTTAAATGCAAGTCTTAAGGCTGACTTAGATTTCTCGATGAGGGCGCACTACAATTTCAAACAAATCATTTTTGTGCATATCATCACATAATGCTTGTCCATGTACTACTCACTGTGTGAAATAATAAGCTCAAACAAAGTTATTCTTACTAGAAAATCACAACTTTGTTCTATAATTCTGGATCCGGAAATTTTTGTTTACACAGTTATATGGCATTGTTATGACTATGCATAAATGTTTAGGCATGAAAACGGAAAATCGATTCATATCTAACTTTGGAAATTTAAAGCATTTTAGTTAACTATATTAGCTCTTAGATGACTATTTAAACTTTGAAATCTGTGAGTCAGACTTAACAAAAATAGTTCGGCTATTTTGTTGCTCTAGATAGTCAGCTATTTCATACTCCATTGTGGGCATCCCTGAGTATCGAAGGAGAGGCAATCTAATTCTTATGATTATGATACCAACATTCAGGTGTGTTGGGGAGTTGCTAATAATATGTAAGTTCATAACACCAAATCTCCAACGCTGTGAAAGTTGATTGATAATATTCGGGTATTTGTAATCTGTGCAACTATCCTTAGGTACTGAAGGCAGAGTAATCCGTTACAGAAAACTGAATTGTGAAAGCTATGTTGATAATAGCAACACAGTCAAGCCCACTGTCACAGGCCTTGTATGCTATTCTTTGCAGTACACACGCATCAGCGTGTAGCTAAGTAGACCTAAGCCCCCTTAAAACAGCATCAACGCTAATTGATTAAATTAATACAGCAGACATACATGGAATGTAAGATTACAATTGGACAGATGATTGATATAGAACACTGTATGCATTACTCCGTATCCGATTTCTTAAAACAAATATGAGCACTATTTATGTTGGGGAAAAATAAGATACAAGGTGGGGAAAGTACTGAATCCTAATCATATATTGAGTCCTCCCCTACAGATAAAGCTATGAAATACAGTGAAGTCTTACTTTTTGGAATACAGCCAAAAATGTGGGTAATATCTTTAGCTGTATTCTAGACTGAACCAGGAGCTACCAATAAACCTAAATTATCCTTCAAACATTTGTTGTTAGCAATGTTTAAATACAACTTTGTGCATAGACTATAGTGGACTTATCATTGATAATTTCAACCAAGGTTGCGTACTAAGTCTACTACAAGTCAGTGTGACTTGTATTTCAATTGGACATTACACATTGAAAATGCCTACTTTGGCCATATTCCAAACATAAGTGACTTTGCCAAAATTTCATGGCATCCGCAGATAGGCCTCATAATTAATCAGTTGTCTGATCAAAGACAATTTTGAGTCTTGCAGTCCCACCAATTCGTCCTCCCTTGTTCTGGAGGTGGGGTTTAATTGTTTTGGGGGGTGGGTGAGTCAAGCTCCATGAAATTCCCCCCCCCCCATCTCTGCCCCTATCAGCAGGCAGGTACATGGTGACCTTGAGCTGCGCCGAGGCTACAGGCTGAACGGCCTCAGCCAATTGGGGAGCTCCTCATTCCAGGTTAGGGTTCTAAATCACGCGCGTTTTTTGTCAGAGGGTCGCATTTTTCGGCTGGGAGAAAACGGATAGGGGTGCAAAAAATCCCTCTCTACCCAACCGGCAATATTTCTACTGGGTGGTGGGCAGGTCCTGACTGCCATCGGTATGGAGCAGTGAGTGGGTCAGGTAAGATGGCCGGAGTGCCATGGACTGTTTATAGTGGCGACCTGGCAGTAAGTGCTGCAGATGATCTCCTGACAGCCCTGGTCAGTAGTGTATTGTGTGTATGTGCTGCAAACAGCTGACAGGAGCATTTGTCTTAACGTCCTGGTGGCAAGTTTGCCACAGAAGAATCTCTGCCAGTTGGCGAAAGTGAGGAGAGACTGGGCCTTGGCCCCTTTGTTTCATGTCAATTCTCACCTTTGGGTGCCAAAGAGCCTCTTACCCCGGGGCCCCCAAAAACGCTTGGCCCGGGCCGCAATCCTTTCAAATTGGTCAGTCCACTACAACCGTGGACACTTGGTTAATGCATGCAAAAACATCACTGACATATTGCATCTTCATCCATTTAAAAACACTGATGGCATTTTTTAAGTTATGAGCCAAACATATCAATTATCACCATCGTAGTTCTGATTAAAGTTACCTTTATCACAATTTATGAAAATTATTCTTCCAATTCATACCCTTTTGTTGTTTAGGTAAAATTTTTTTTACATTAAACATCTACATCAAGTTGCAAAATTGGCCTTTGTCATTGGATCACCCTATATCAAAAACAGTCTAGCAACAAAGCACGAGGTGAATGACATAAAGCGATTTACGGTTTGGAATTGACGTGTTATAAATGAACACACAATAGCAGACCCATAGGATCCAAACGTCTCCATCAATCTTATTATAAAACTGTTGCTCTACCCTCTCGTCACCTTTCAAGGTTCAGGCATACAAAAGAACTACATTTTTTTGTAAACCAATCTCTCAAGCAAAGTCTTACAAATTGTTTAATTACGTAATACATATGGACAGACTAAACAACTCATGACATATAGGCATTTATGTGTCATTATAAATTATCCTTTGATCATTTAATGCCATCGCCAGTATTCCAAAAGCTTTTGATGGCATGGCAGAGAGAGAATAGGACTTCTCCCTTTAAAAACGGTACACATTTTTTTAACAATGCAATTGTTTGTTGCAGTCAGTTCTGGCTGTGATCCATGACATGGCTGCTTACAAAACCAGAAATCATTTGAAATCACATTACCAAGAAAAAGTCAAAGTGAAGCACTGACATAAAAAGTAATCCAGAGACAAAGAACAGAGGATGGGCTCATAGTGGCAACGAATGTAAAACGCAATTGGAACACAAGAAACAATCGAGAACCATTTCTGTTTGCAAAAGCAAATTGTTAGATGCTCCAAAACACCGCGTCAAGCACTGAACGACATGACCATATGTCTAGCTTGCTATACTCTAAGCTTGTTTTCATATCGTGTTGACTGTCCTATGAAAACATTTGCTCACCAATTCAATCACGGCTTATAGTGTTAGTAATCATTGTCTTAAACACTCGAATATCATCGGAAGGCATAACCCCACCCCACCGCAATTCACTGTCTTGCCTCAAGCCATCAGAGAGGAGGTCAGAGAGGATCCTAGGACCAAAAAGGTGCAAAGAGTTGCATGATCAAGCTGATTCACCACTCTGCCAGTAAGTCATTTACTGCCAAAAACAGCTGAAGCTGTTACGCCTTTTCACCACAAGGCAAATTTCATTAAATGAAATAAAACCGAGTGTGTACTTCTTTACTGCAAGTTGGAAAAGTGAGTGGAAAGTGGAAGGGAAACCTGCATGTTGAAAGGTTTTTTTTACACTTCAGGTTAATTGCCAAGGTGACAGAAACCAGGACTGGAAAGGAGGAAGTGAGGCAATAATGACTGACTTGCCTGCGAATTGTTGTGTGCCATATACTGCTTGTAGTGACAGAATTTATTGACACACAGGCATGATTTTAATTCTATTCAAATTTAAATGTTTAGTTTGAAAGGGTGATTGCCATTTTTTTACCAGTCCTATTGGGGTGCCAGGGGTCTGTTGTGAATGCGTCATTATTTAAAATTTTAAAATAAGTATGTTAAGTTGTTTTCATGGATTCTAGCACTTCCATTTGGTTTCATGTTTCGCTTTAGATTCCTTGAAAAGTTATTCCCAAAAAATTTCAGTGATTCTGATGTTGCGTTTTGGTACTATGAGCAAATATTCCTATCAGTCTCTCATAAACCACTTGTCTGTAATTTCTGTCCGTTTACGGGAACAGGAAATTTTTTACGGAATTTGTGAATTCTTGGGGAGACATCGAATTCGCACATCGACTTGGACAAACATACTATATTTAGCCTGACGGGCTTTAGGATACAAAAATCAAATGCCTGCATTTTAAAAACATCCTGGGGAACATTCAATAATCAATGCCCTTGTTACCCTTGAACCCATAGGTCTGTTCTGCACACCTGCATTTCATAAGAAACTTTGTAGAGTCAATTTTCCAAAATGTTAATTGCTTGCTGTAAACCATTAAATCTTGCATTAAAACAGAGTTTGTCTGTGTGAACAGATTATTCTAAGGTAGTATGGACAATTTTTCCCCCAAACAGATGGAGTCTGCCATGCACAAAAGCTTATTCACCACTATAATTGCAAATGCCTTGCAGCATTGCTAAGATTTCTTTATCCAAGGAATTCACTTAAAGAGATGAGGAATGGCTGACGTTCAGCACAAAATTAAAGATTTTTAAAGAGATTATTTTTATGGCCATATTACCAGGAATACTTGTAAAGAGACACTTATTGCTAACTGGTAATCTGTATTGAAAACACCTTCCAGTCATAATCAAACATATTAATGATTACTCTCTGCCCACTATATGAATTCAGTTTCCTTTTGCCTTTGAATAGATTCATGGAATTTTGGAAAACTAAACCCTTACATATCCTGCATTATACCGTCAGATAAACAATTGAACCAAAGGCCATCATTAGTGTTGTGATGATTATCGTGCTTCTCTAAAAGCCCTGGGATATGCTCACTACCTTTCTCAAACATGGATACCCCCGATTATTAATCAAGGAGTGAAAGGACCCAATTGCAGGGTTCACCTTGCATGGGGTCACATTAAGGTTACCAATGAGCGAAATGACGGGGTTACAGTGGCATACAGTAAATCCTACAGCCAGACAAACACTACAGACAAGTTCAGTCCCCATTGACTGCAGAAACAGGGTTTTTGAGGGGGGTGCAAGGAAATGAGATATATATGCCCAGCATTGGTTTTCAGCAACAATTTTGCCACTGGACAGGTGCATGTGTGGGTGGTGCATGGAGGAGAGAGAGTGCACAGTCCAACACAATGTCAGGACATTTTCGTTTTTTCTTAAGATCACATAGTACATTACATGACTATCCTTGAGTGATCTCATGCATTTTGTAGTTTCACATCCTACAGGATCTGCCCCCCCCCTCCAGCCTTACAGCCAATTTGATGGTTATTCATAGAAAATATAGGTGTAATAGGCCAAAATTAATCATGGTAAGAAAAGCTTTAGAGTTGCATACTGATAAAATTTACTTTGATTGGTTACTGAAAGGTTATATCATGTTACATGTTTATTATCTATATTAACTACCGGTGGTCGTCTGTCTGCGTTCGGACAACCGTCTTATTTTGTCGCCACGTTTCCTGAAACTTGGTGGATTTACCAAGTGGGTTCTGTCTATCAGTGATCTGACCGCAGGTCTATTTTCTTGGAGACTAGGATCCTGAAACTGGTGGGTCACTGTGGGTGCCCCTGACCTCCAAAGACTCCGAGTTTGTGTGGTATGGATCAAAGGTCATCAAGGGTCATTCAAGGTCAATGCGGACAAATGGGGTAAACATTGGTGTATGGACATCAAACTTGGTAGGTGGGGTGGATTGTGAAAATGACCAAAAATCTAAAAGTCACAAACACAAGGGCATCAGGGTCATTCAAGTTCAAAGGAACCGCAAAAACCGAGGGTCATTCAAGCCAGGTGATCGTGAAACCGCAGGGTCATTCAAGCCAGATGAGCGCGAAATTCAATATAGTTGCTTACCTAGTATCATATAATAAGCAAGTCGAATCCCTGAAAAAAAGGTTGTAGACACCTCAAATTGAATAGAGTTAAGATTGACTCTTGTTTGGTATACACAAAAATGTTTGATCTCGTATTTTGGGTGTGATATTTAATTTTAAACAGTACAAATGCATTTTCCCAAAAACAAAATTTCCCACTCCAAAAATTAATTAAAATTCTTTAAAAACTAATACAAATAGCCTTCACTCATATTTTTACATAGATGCGCACATGTCACCTAATACTTTCTATCTATCCTTATTAAGGTACCATTAAAAAAGAGATTAGATACCCGATCAATCTTAAATAGTAGGCATTTGTGGTACCTACCATATGCCTTTGTTGTACCTACATCAAAGGTCCCAGAGGGACTGAGAAGTGTATTGAGTCCATCCCCAGCACCAGTTTGAGAATTTTACCTCAAGGGTCCAAGTGGGATCCAACAGAAAATCCGATTAACACATAAAAACCCGGACTCATTTTAGCCCACAAAACATTAGTAGTCAAAAATTTTACATGATAGCAATGAATCAATTTCTTTTCTTAAACTTTTGGAACACTGTATCCCGTATAAGTAAATGACGGACACATGTTTAGTACAGTGCAGTCAGCATGTTGTCAATGCATTAATGGTTGGTTCAACCCCACCACACCCCCCTCGAGGGCAGACAACTAAGCCAAATAAATCAAATTGAATCACTCTCATTGATCTGCTAAAGTATGCCGCGCTATTGTCATATTCGCTTTCTGGCCCGATTTTGGAATGAACTGCCTATTTTTGCCCAAATTTTGAGTTATTTTTTGGCTAACGTTGTTAGTTTCAATGTTGAGATACAACAAGCATATCATGATATAACCCCATAATATGGAATAAGCATAAGTAAAGCAGCTAGTTTAATAGTAAGTTTATTGTCCAATGTACCATCAAAACAGCTCATGGCTTTATTCCTTATGCTCCATGAAGCTATATCCGTTATTAGACATGCAAAAAGCCAATTATTTAATTGGGTGACCTATCATGATACAAATTGGTTTTTATCCTTCACATGGAAGCAATATCACCAACATTTTGATTAAAAAGTTGAGTTAAATGCACCCCAGCCATTGGATATTAAGCAAAAATGTTGTACTAATTGGCCATATAAACAGTGTGTAGTTCGTGGTATACCACACACTGTCTATGGGCCAATTTAGTACAACAGTGTGTGTTTTGTGGTATAACCACACTTTTGAGAAGTTTTCATAAACAGGATACATTTTCCTGGGCCTAAAATTTCACTGGGGTAAAGAGAAAGAGATGAACTTTCTTCTGATCACCACTCTCCATTTTGACAGAGTAAAGTGGGGGGGACAGTTTCAGTTGAATCAGGTCCCCACCCTTTACTATCACAAACATCCTATTTTCATGATTGTTTTACACTATTATGAAGTTTTCCTTTTCTGATTGTATTAAAAGTTTCTTTTACACACAACCTGCACCCACCGGGCTACAGAACACACAAACAGCATAACAACATACACCCCCTCCCCACCCCCGGCCCCTAAATAATTAAATTTGATACCCATTTTGATTGGAAAAAATTACAATAGGAAAAAACTTCTTACCTAAAAACAGATAGAGCCAGTGTTAGTTCTTTTTTAAATATCAAGAGCAAAACGACGAACTGCATAAATTTATAAATGTGCTTCAGAGTAACATGAAGGTTGCCGAATCCCCCTTTCATTTTTGTTTTCTTCTGAAAATGGGTAATGGGGTATTCAGAGATGGGACAGGCATTTGGGTCCTGTCCTTGTAGGTTTGATGAAACAAAATTTTGTGAATCTTTCTTTTCCTTTTCAAAGAAACAATTAAAATTGGGTATTGAATTATTTGTCAACTGTACTTCTTTACACAATTTGCTGATTTAAACAATAATGGCGATTACCTAGTGTCATGTCACTTGCCGCTTTGATGAAATTTTCGTTGCGGTGACCCAACGGCAAAGCACAGCCAATAAATCGATCTCCCTGCCGTTCGGGCTGCCGCATTACCCAAAGCGGCAAATCGCATTGAGTTGACTTGAAGTCAACACTGGAGAGATAACGCCGCTTGACTAAAATAGCTCAATCCTGCAAGCAGCGTACATCAACAGCAGCATGACACTATGTTATCACCTTAAGATGTACTATTTAAATTTCACCACTATTGTTAAGTTAAATCAGGGTTCTCAATTAGATTCAGCCTAAGGGCCATAGAAACTGCCTAACCTATTTGAAAGTTTTCTAATTGAGGCCAAATACACTTGAAATTCTATGTTTCCCTTTATATTTTAAGAAGCAGCGTCGAGACGGCCAAAAATCAATGATTGGCGGGCCGCCAATTGAGAACCCCTGAGTTAAATATTTCTCAAAGCCCAATACATTTCAGAGACTGAATTTCAGTTTGGGAACCCAGAACTTTTTTTTAGTATATCTCTGATAAGTGTATAAGACCTGAAAATTTAATACCAATCCCACTATGGTAGGTTAGCCTGACAAGCCAAGTACACCTCTGTTGTGGATTACTTCACAGAAATGAATTTTTTAGCTACTTGTGTAAATATCTGTGATGGAAGCCAATTCAGTTTTGTTTACAAGAGGGACGAAGCGTAGAAAACCAGCAAAGGAAAAAAAATCACAGAGTCCGTTTTCTTTAGGTTAAAATTTCCCCATGTTCATCGTGCGGATGTCTGCATAAATATTTCAATTTGTTGATCCGTAACAATAAAATGACATAATTCTTAACAATTAATACAAATTCTGCAAAGACAAAAAAGTTTTAAATCAAAGGAGTAACTATCAACTTTTAAAATTTGCAAATTAGAATAGAATTGAAATAGTTTTAAAAAAGTAGTAGTAGTACCGTGTGGTTAAAAGTGGTTATTTTTCTCAATGTATGTCAGCAACACATCACTTTTTATCCTAGGTTTTATCTTTTTGTCATATCTAAAAAATTCTAATTATGTGGTGAAATTCAATATTTGTTCATGAAACTATAGCTGTGAGCAGATGTTGGCTTGATACCATGCCATTCACTCTTAAAACTCAAGTAGTTATGTGAACATATCCGACGCAACCCAAAACTAAACTACTATCTTTGATAATGAAACATAAATGGTTATTTGGATGATTTTAATTTGTGAATTTATGGTTGCCTAATTACAGAGCATGCCCCGTTATGTAATGTATCAACCTCTCAATTCCGTGAAGCAGATGTTGGTGATACCATGCCATTTCACTCTTAACTCAAGTTATGTGAACAATATCCTACGCAACACAAAACTACTTTGATATGAAACATAAATCGGGTTATTTGGATGATTTTAATTTTTTGAATTTTGGTTCTGCCTAATTACAGAGCTGCCCGTACATGTAAATGTATCACATCTCAATTTCCTGTGAGCAGATGTTGGCTTGATACCATGCCATTTCACTCTTAAGTTTTAATGTGAACAATATCCTACATGTACGCAACACAAAACTCTATCCGTATGTCACAAAATTTTCAGCCTTCATCTCCAAGTCTGTCCTATAGCCATCAATGCAGCCAATGACCTACATAGCTATCACATTTTGCATTCTACACCGCAATCCCAGTGCAAGCGAATCCGTCTCCGGTTGCACCCGTGTAAATAAATGGATTCGATTTCCTGTACCTAGGCAAAGCAAAATCAAATCTTGGTTGAGCATCCGCAGAAGGATGGCTCCAAAAGCCGATTGTGCTTTCTGCACTAATTACATGTGACTAATCTTAATCTCTTAGAAGTCTTCAGTACATAATGTAGTGTTTACTCTTTATAAAATGATTTGTAACATTTTTTTTAAACAAGCCAAAAATAATATTTCGAAATTCAGAAATATTTATTTAAATCTGAATTATTAAATATTATGTACTGGACAAGAATTACTTGATAGATGATACATATACACGAATACAGGCACTAACCATAAATTACCAAATGTCATGTAGATATTAATCTGTTATTAATCAGTGGACAGGGTTTGGCATGCAATATTATTGTTTGTTGCCTATCTTATATGAGATATTAGACAGTGCATCATCCTGTGAGTGTCTATGGGCATGTGTATAAGGTTATGTAATGCACACAGCTTGGTTCATTTTTTGACAGCGGAGAAATATTTTTTACTTTTAAAGGTGCATTTTGTGATCCTAGCACCTCATTTTGTGTTTAAGGTTCACTAGATATCCACGAGAAAATCACCAAAATTTGATTTAATTCTGACGGTGCATTTTGATGTTATGAATAGATATTTGTATCACAGTGTCCCACAGGCTACTGTTGTCATTTTTGTTTATTGACAGATAATAAAATATTAATTTCTTCCACAGAAGATCAAATTTGCACTTAAGATTACGCATACATACTATACTTAGGCCAGATGATATAAAAATCTGAACTTTTATTTTAGTTAAGTCAGGGATAAGGCTGTGGATCATGAAATGCCCATTTAACAATTAAAAGAAAAAGATGAATTTTTTGTTTTTCCTAGATCTATATTGCATCATGAACAGTCCAATATTTTTATCATGTAGTGGATACCAGCTGTGCCACAGCCAGTATTCACTACTATCTTTCATTCTCTAACTCATGCACACGAATATTGATAAATCTACCACCAAAATCAGATTATCCTCTAAGCTGATGAATTCTAAAGTTATTACTGCAATTTCAGACTGCACTGAGCAGCTCCAATAAGTTCCCCAAGTTTGCCCTTTTAATGCTATCCCAATTTATTTTATAGAAAATGTCTATAAATCATAACTATCATACATCTCTATAATACAAGGTGATAGAAAACCAATTAAATACTGAAAATGCAGTTTTGCTAAAGGCACTATCAGTGATATGCTAAATCAGAAAATTGAAAAAAAAATCATTGAAAAAAAAACATTTTTGCATGTCCGTAAAACAAGTACACATGTAGCTATACAGACCTTGCAAATAAGTAATAAAACATAGTACAAAAGGAATAAATGCAATGAAGTATTAAAAGACAGGCATATTATATTTTAGGTCAAGTTTTTCTTTCTTGATCAATGAAGGATAGAGTTCAGTAACTTTCCTTTAACAGGTCACCAAATACTGAGCAGTCAGACAGCTGGTCACGTTTTGTAAACTAGTCATGTAAATTTGGACACATTGCTGTGGCAAAATATCAATTATGTGGCACTTCTACAAAGAAATATGTAGGCCTATGTAAAGAGGAACTATTGATTAAACTGGAATATTACGTCCTTCGGAGGGGGCATTAAGCCATTAGTCCCATGTACATGGAGAATCACGCCTGCATACAGGTGTGGATTTAGGGGGAGACCCCAGTTCCTGCCCCCCTCCCCCCAATTGTTTGCAGAGCACAGGGCACCTGCCTGACTTTTTGTGGGCACCCAGGCAGCGGCGAGCGGCACACTGCTTTTCTTTTGGTCTTTCAACAACTGCCGCCCATACTGAGAATTCCCATGTCTGTCCCAAGCTGAATGAACTACTCAGGCTACATAAGAAATAAATATTTGGAACAACTAAACTAACATACAACAGAATGAAATAGCTAGTTTTAGACCAAGACAGATTACCATTAAATTAACTTTTGTGTTAAAACCATGCATGTCTGCTGCAGCTGCACATCAATGCATTTGTCATCCATTCTTCATTAAGTTGTCAAGTAATTTACACAATTTCAAACTCTCCCTCTATAACATTATACCTATTACAAATGGCATCACCGTCACATCTTATATCAAATTGGGTACACTTATTCAGAAAGTTGTACAGAAGGCAAAAAAGCATATGCATGACCTTCACCTAGTATACATGCAAAAAGGATTTCACATTCAATAAGAAATAACAAAGAATGCCATGGTCATGCTTGACAACTGCTTCGCTTTACCAACGATGCACACACACACACACTCTGCTCCCTTGGCATTCCCCAAGTCAATTTAGAAAACATCAAACTGGAAATGGCCACCAAATTTTAGTGGGAAATTATTGACTCCTGTCCAACTTTTTCAGATTTTTGTCCTTTTTCAGTATGCCTGAATGGATTTGCAAGATGTTAACCAAAAAAGACTGGGTCAACGTCACGCATCATCATCTTGTTGAATTGGTAACAAAATAAAATTCCAATTCCATTGACCCTCATACATAGCACAGAGCTAAACTACTGGCAATTCCATGCAGAATCAAATCTGATCTGCAGTCAATTGGGTTATGTCTATAGGCGGCTAGTAGCTGTGTTTGTATAGCAGTGACATGCAAAATGTGGCAATTTGCGTAATTGGTGTGAATAATTTTGTCATTTCCCTGAAAATCACTCAAAATGACAACACCTGTTACACTTACAGACTGTTAGCTAGCTTATTTTGTATACACATTCACAGATAACACTACTCTTGGTTCAAAAAATTAAAAATGTCACTAATTTTTCCAAATCAAAAGAAATAAAGGGTGCAAAATATTGTAAAGCTGTACATCTCGTCTCCTTTAGGCGACGAAAAAAGAAAATCCTGTTTTACCGGCGAGTGGTCTGACCTTTCGAGTAGGGTCGGTCGGTCGGGCGATTTTTTTTCTTTTTTACATTTTTTTCCCTTTTCTGGAGCTCAAAATTGGCCTAAAATAGCCCCAAGATCTGAAAAATAAAGAGAAAAAATGAAAATTTTTACAAATTTTCTAAAAAAAAGGGCCAAAATTGATAAATTTGGGCTAAAAACAGGCTGATTTTACACGATATTTGGAAAAACTAAAAAAAAAAATCTGCAAAACTGAAAAATCGGGGTCGGTCCGGCCCGTAAAACAGGGTTTTTTTATTTTTGTCGCCTTATGGAGACTTATCTGTGAACACAGGTGAAATTTTGAAGTATGGGCCATACTTCAAAATATATATCCAGAGACCTATAGGCCTAAATCCAATCAAAAAAGCACACTATCCTGGCGCTTTCAATTTTCCTCCAAACCAAAAACAAATAAGCCAATATTTTCTTTTCCCTTGGAATCCTCCAAAATCAAAGTAACAAACAATATCACCTTACGACAGAAAATATGAACCAAATGTCATCCACCAACCTAACTGACTAAGTTGAAATCAGTGATGTAACCAGCTGGGGTAGGGGAAGGGAGCAGAGGCTCCCCCTGCTCAGAACCCTTGGCCCTGGCCAACACCACAAATAAACTTGTACAGTGTGTATGGAGAAGGATCCAAATTCACCCCCTCAGAAAATGCTTTGGCACCCCTTCTGCCCGCATTTGCAAAGGTCTTTTTACGCCACTGGTTGAAATTGATCTTTCAATTGATGTGTTAATTTCAGATTCAAAATATTGTTATTGCAGTATCTTTTCCACTGCAAATTATGCTTGAAACATAACTACACAATTTTTTTATCAAGATTTGTCAGATGCTCTCCTATTTAACCATATAATAAGTGACATACCTATGATTTTTGTCATTTAGAATTTACATAAAAAGTTCAATACAGAACCTTTGTTATTCATGCCAAATGTTGTCATGAACAAATCAAACTTGAAAAATGTTTCAATTGTCAAAATGAATGTTTTAATCCTGGCTTTTTTCATCTGTTGAATTAGTGCTTCCATTCACTGAACTACGCTAAAATATTGAGCTAATATATTTATTTGTTTTCTGGTCCACATTTGTCTCAAAGAAATCACCAAGTTGAATTTTTTTCTCCCAATTTTTACAAGAAAAAGCTGTGGAAACTTCAAACCCATTTGATTGAAGAATTGTAGGAGAAACACTTAACATTTCAGTCCATATAAACAAAGTTAAGTTTCAGAATGTTTTATGAAATATGATTCTGGAAATAGGTAAAGATGTTTAAAAACAAAAGGAGAAAAGAAATGCATTATGCAGTAGATTTCTAATCCTCCCCAAGCTTTGAGATGTATTTGTTCAAACTAAATTTCTAATTTTGTGGATGCTACTGCCAACAAGAAATGCATAATTAATGTAGAACAAACTAGTTTACTTACACCATATGGAAAGAGTTCCATATGTATCCCCCCCCCCTTTAAAATACTACAGGAAACAAATTATATTTAACCCCTAACCCTAAGGCTAAAAATAAAAATTTGTTACATGTACAACTTTTGCCCACCATACTAAAAGGAGAAGAAAGAATATATTAATAAACCTTCACTTTAAAATAAAGCACAAAAGCAATACATTATGTATGACAAGACACAACAACACCGGTCAATTCAGGGGCAAAGTGTCAGATAAGGTTTCAATTCATATTATAATTTAATTTGCTAATTGCATTTTGGGCATCTGAGTTTTAGTTACCAGTAGGGGATGCATCACTAGACATGGGGGGGGGGTTACTGCATTTTTCTTTAAAAAAAGAAAGCAACCTTCCATGCCCCCAATCAATGGTACACCTTTGGGTACAATGCCTTTTTTTCCATTCTTTTGTTTCCCATGGATATTCCTCAAACAAAATTGCAACATGGCATTTCCCTAGTCAAATACAACAAAAATTGTGCTTTTAAAATTATCTCAGCAACTCTTTTTTGTTTACGGCTCAAAAGATATGTTAAATATTCCAAAATTTGAGTTGATAATGGATCTTGATGCTATATAGGTATTGCACTGCTCCATTCATGTAGGTCACTGTGTTACGGTTTCTCTTTTTTATATTTCTAATGTGGATCTGCGTGTAAGATTAGGAACATAATGTTCTACTTATAAGGCCAGTGAGTTTTAAATTATACAAATATCAACTTGCATTAGTTAAGTCAGGGAAGGTGCTATGGAAAACAGGATGCCCCTTTAATCAGTCTAAAGGCCAACATAAGTTTGAAGAAAATCTAAATGTTTTGTTTTTTAATTAAAAACACTTTTTATATTATTTTCCAAAAACAAATTTAGAATTTACAAATTGAATAAAAAAATTGAACTTTTTTATATTCCTCAAAAATAATTTTAATTTACAAAATTATTAAAACAGAAACACTAAACTGTGTTTTTGACACTCTACAATGTCCACACTGGCTGGTCATCATCCTTACTAAAATACTATATAAGTGCAGGGCAATCATTGTTTTGCACCAAAAAAAATCAATGGGTCAAGTAATATTAGCATATGAGCAGCACAAAATATTATATGCATTTTGGCCCCGGTTCACCTGTAACTCAACTACATCTCTACAGTCTACAGGTCAGTATCTTCAATGAAATACCCTGTGGCATAATCCAAGTATTTAAATGGGCCACCATTTCCATCCACTGCATAGATGTATTATAGCATGGGTTTATCTGCCCGTGGCATTACAGGCTGCAATGTCTGTGTGTAAGCCTGGTCAGATTTCTTAACCCAATTTCATTGAATTTTTACCGGTGCTATTTAGGAAAATTAGCACTGAATATTCCGTGTCTCGTACGTTCATATTGAGAGCTTTGTTTCAGCCATATGTCGCCTACCGATATATTGTTTGGATATGAGCAGACCTTTTTATAGGTAATCCATTTTGAAAAGGATATGTCGCACTCACATAAAATTGAATGAGTTACTTTTTTTTTGATACAACAATCGTTAATAGGCAAAGTGAATGACATCCTATTTCAGAACTTCCCGGTTTCCCGGAATGCTTTGAAAACCCTAATGATATCTCACCAAAAGATGTTTTGAATCAATCCCACAATGCATTGTAATGTTCCTATACTGTACTGTACTAAACACATGTCAGTATTTAGGGATAAAAAGTGTTCATAAAGTTCAAGAATCACAAGACATTTCATGATCATGCAAAAAAATCCCTAAATTTGTACTAGCACTTTGTGCGCTAAAATGAGTGTATAAGTCAGAGTTTTTATGTGTTAAGAATAAGATTTTTAAGGGATCTTGTTGAAGTGAAATTTCCCAAAACTGGTGCATTGTGGGATTGACTCAATACACCCTCGATATCGACCAACGCAAGTAGCATGGCATATCAGCAGAGTTCTACTGCTGAAATTTTTAATGGTTCATATACAGAAACTATACCAGGAAATCAATGACACAGAAAAGTTAAACAAGGGTTCCATATTGGAAATGGGAATGGAAAAAGGGTGGAATATTTTACTTAACCACCTGGGCACTACCGCCTATCTATTGGCATATAAGCACTATTTCCATTGGTCACTTGGAGGTATACTCTCTCATGTTGTGTCCTAATGAGCCAACCAGCCATGATCAGACAGATTATATCATAGTTGTTGTGATTGGGGGGGGGGTAAATTGCCTTCTGCTTAGAATAAAAATCATGACATATTTACCATTTTCACATGCATTTTGGTAAACAGTAAGTCCCCCTCACACCCACTACCCAACAAAACTTTCAGAAAACATTTAAAAGACTACTTATTTTTATCAAATTTGTACCCTCTGTTTTTATGGTGAAATAATTGCACATTTTTTATTCCAAAAATGTTTAATTTTTTATTGCATTTTGCATGCTTCAAGCAGCTTCTGCAAATAATTAAAATCCACAAATATATTTCTTTGTGTGGTACACCTATGAAAAAAAGCTTCAGAATCCTAATGCGAGTCAATTAACATGGCCAAAACGCAAAAACAAAACAAATACAGCACAAAAATTCATGAGTATGGTATTTGGACCCATAGCAAACACCTTCTCAATAGGCCTTCCATAGATCGCGCATGATCCTTAAACTTATTTACAGGCCTCAGATTGGTAATTCAATCATCTAATGTATGAATAACCATGAAATTGGCCGGAGTGCTCCGGTAGAGATAACATGAGACTTATGGTTAGGTATTGTGCTTCATTTAAATTCTTAGAAAAACAGCTTCAATGGCATCCATGCGTCTGCGTATGTGCACCAACACAAGAACAACCTCAATACAACTTGGCAAAAACTATGATGCCGTAGAATACCTTTGAATTAAATTTGCCTTGTATTTGCGAAATTGGCGTTTGGTCGGAAGGATTTTTGTTTTTACCACAACATGGTTTTCACAGACATTATTTCGACAAAGAGCTACCATGCTTTTCATATTATTGTTTAAAACAAAAATAATATTTAAAAAATGGGACAAGAATAAAAAAATAAAAAAAAGAAAAATGTGGGCGGCCTGATTATAAGCCGATTTTTCGTGTTTTCCCCTCACGTGGACGCACATCACCAAAAACATCCGATTAAAAAATTTTGAATTTAATCGATCTAGCACTCTAGCTGTTTCGATAGCACAACCAAAACAGGGTGTTAAATTGGCCCATAGAACACAGTGGTTTAATAAATGTGGTAAACGGTCCATATTTTGAGACATTTTGTTCATAACATTCAAAAGACATTTCACTGGGGTATGAGA
This sequence comes from Ophioderma brevispina, assembly GCA_023653785.1. Classification (NCBI taxonomy): domain Eukaryota; kingdom Metazoa; phylum Echinodermata; class Ophiuroidea; order Amphilepidida; family Ophiodermatidae; genus Ophioderma; species Ophioderma brevispina. The sequence goes on from JAMKCH010005343.1 coordinate 63,708, forward strand.
CAAATATGAACGTCCTGATGATACCCAAATCCAGTTTGATGGGAGCAAAATGGGGGAGGATGAGGTTGTCAATCAATGGTCAACCCACCTTTAAGTACAAGTTAATTACACGTTAAATGATTCAGTAACAAATTTTGAGGTCTGATCTCCATACAGCTTGGTATTGTATGATGGTGCTTGATCACTGGCTCATGGTTGACAGTTGCATGTAACTTAATGATGTATTATTTTTCGCTAAAACATAACTTGTGTTTCTGTTGAAATAATAATGCAACATCACAGTTCTGCTGAATTTAAACAGCTTTTACAGCTTGCAGTGGTTCAACTGAGATTAAAGATACCCATTTGTAGTGGTGCCAGAATTTTGCACCCACTGATAGGCGGTCATCTCGGATTTGCACAGGAAGGGTTTTAAACAGTTCGATATATGGTGAAAGAAAGCACTGTTCTGAAACCACATTTGTTCGGGATGAAGTGTTACAAAAAGCAAAGTATTAAAATCTTCAAACTTTTAGAAAAATACAACTCTGCCCAGAATGCATGGGTCATCTGCATTATGGTTAGTGAATGGAGAAACATGAAACACTTTACCTCATGACCTTTGACCCTGGATGGCCCCGCATTAAAATTACTAGACTTTTCAAGCTTCAAGTAAATCGTACAAACTTTAGACAAATGTGCTCACTATCATAATGAATATTCCAAATAGGTCAAATGGTAGTGTTCAACATGTTCTATCCCTGTACCAATGGCCTTTTCTTCCTCTTAAAATAAAGGTATATTGCCGGGTTCAATTAAGGCCGACTCAGAGATTTCCGATGGAGGGCGCACTAAATTTTCAAACAAATCATGTTTTTGACATATACATAATGCATGTCTATATACTAATCACTGTGTGAAGCTCAAATCGAAAGCCCTTCATATAGAAACTCACAACTCTGTTGTAAAATTCTGGATCCGGAAAAATTTTTGTTATACACGGTATCCTATGCCCTGTTATACTGTGCAGAAATGTTACTGCATGAAACGAGTGATATGATTCATCTCTATTTTGGAATTAAGCATTTTAGTGACTATCTTTAGTTCTAGATCATTATTTTTAATACTACACAAAAAAAATATATTTGAAATCTCTCGTAAGCCTTTAACATAGAGAGCACTGCTTCAAAAAAAGCATACCTGTATTCTCAAAATACATTTCATTTGATCTGATTTGGCGACTTCATGATATATCATAATCAGTTCCTGGAGTCTCCTGTCTTCAAGCAAGTTGTTTAACTAGGTCTATGCATACAACATACAATCCCACCGGGTAAATTACTTACAGCTCATCTAGTTACTATTTAATTATACTAAGTGTATGGGATATGAATTTTGCGATTTCACCATCATGGCGACTAGCGGTATGACAGGAAACAAGGCAAACCTTAATGCATCAGGATTCTATCCTAATCATTTTCTGAGCCTTCAATCTTGGCTCCTCACATGAGATTGAAGTTTCGAGCAAAGTGACAAACCTCCAGCAAAAGAGAAGTCAAAATACTGGATAATTAATAATCTTCTGAAAGTTCACATGAAGTGAAGTTCCTAAATGTAATAGCTGCCAACTGGCTGTTTTTAAATCTAACCACTTACAAGTAATAAAATTAAAAAATCAGTATTTTTGCATGGTTGTAAAGCTTTATATTACATTAGCCCTCACTGAAATGGATTAAGACCAAATCACGTCCTTATGAGTAAACAGAACGATCTTAGAATTAATGTCGCGCCGACATTAATTCAGCAGAAGAGGGAAACGCGTTTAACACAAGAAACCGCACCCACTGTAATGCATGTTTCCCATGCATGTACCCTGCTTGACTGGTCTCTGACCTTTGTGGGTTTTAAGACAATGCGTACAGTCTATGATATTCATGTAATATAGCCTACAAATTACCTGGATGTCTTTTACATCTTATTAACGTCCTATCACTTTTGAGTATGTATTTGTATGAGTATGTAAAAGTAGCTCTATTCTTCCAATGAATAGATTAGAATTTGATAGCATTGAAGAAATTTCATATTTTGTGAAAATGTGCCAGTGCCGTTTTAATACTGCCAACTCCAATGCAAATTAATTTAATGAGGTTCTAACACTTTCTTTTTAGTCTACATTTCTAAGGGTATTTCTGATTGGACTCATTCATGATATAACCCAAGTACCCAATCAAAATACATCAGTCCTTGACTCCTCGGACCGCTTGTGTCACTTGCCGTCGCGGTTTGTGAATGATAGGCCTCACATGACCTTTGACTTTGATATGTGACCTTTGGACCTCAAACAAATGAGTGGGGGGGAGGGTGTTGAATGCTTACTCCATAAAAATTTGGTTCCAATGAACTTCAACTTTTAAATGAGCTCAATTTTACATTTTCGCCTTATTTTACAACTTGACTTTGACTGGTCATGTGACCTTTGATACTTGGTATGTGACCTTTTGACATGGTATGGGACCTGGGACCTTGGATGTGACCTTTGACCTTGGTATGTGACCTGTGACCTTTGACCACATCAACAAATAGGGGATGCCAAGTTGCACCTGTGACACAAGTTTGGTTTAAATCCATCAAAGTATTTGGATATTACAGGCAAATGTTAACCCTTTTCACGACAACAGACATCAACAACAGCCATCAACAACAACAGAGGACAAAGTGATCCCTATGTGTCTTCCTGCCTAAAGGGAGGTGACACAATAAGGCAGGCGACACAAAAACCAATCAAAATTGGCCACCAGGCCAAGTTATTAAAAGATTTTAACTCTGCCAGTCCCTCCCTAAATTCTGCTACTTCCTCTGCCACTGATATGTTTTTGCAATGTTAAATACAATAATCTAATATGAGTATTTGTGAGGTGTGATATGCTTATTCCCAATTCACATAGGTGCGAGCATCTGCCAAGAGCTTTACCAACTTGCAGTACCTATAAAATGGCATCAAATGCCTGGTGTCCACCACACAGAATTGAAGTCCCTACTTCTCAAGTCATTTCATTGAATTCTTATCCTCCAACTGCAGATTATGTTCAAGTATTTCATTTTGTGTTCTTTAAATGTGAACTTGGCACCAATTGTGTTCTTTAAATGTGAACTTAGCACCAATAAACCCATGGCTCTAACTTCACTGCACCTGTTATGATGAGTTGCATTGCTTGAACTGCAGTTTATACCCAAACCACTGCATCTCAGGTATGTAAGTCCTGCAATAAAATTAAATTCCTCTTGAAACAGGATTTGCAATGCATTACAATGTGATGCGGAAGAAACTTATAGACATATCATATCAGCATTCAACCCATCTGCAAATACAGATGCAGCAGAAGTAGGAACAAATCTTCATATTTAGATCTGCTAGTGACATCTGCTTGTATCAGAGGCCAATGCTTATGGATGCCAGTTTGTTTCAACTGCCAAAAGTAAGCCTGTAAACATTGGAATTGCTCAATCAATTAGTGACTACTTTCAAAACACTTTAAGACACTTCATAGGGGCATTTCGTGATCCACAACCGACTTACCTAAAAATAAAAAAAGTTGAGATTTTTATATCATCTGAACCGTTAGCATTATTAATCCATGTGTACCTAATCTTACGTGCAAATTCGATGCATCTGTAAGAAATTCAAAATTTGGTATTTTCTGTCCGTAAACGAACAGAAATTACAGCACAGTGGCCTATGGGACCGTGGAAAACAAGCAATTGCTCATAACACGAAACCGCAAGATCGACATCAACTCAAATTTTGTAGATAAGCTTTTCTCAATGATATCTAGTGAACAATGAATAAAACAGAAGTTGCTGGAATCACGAAGTGCACCTTTAATTTAAATAATTTTGTTGCTTTCCTGTCACTGCTAAATTTCTTGAAAAGAAATCAATTTTATTTTAATAAGCCAGAGTGTTCTGACTACACTACATTCCCAACATAACCATCCACCCCTAAGGAATAAGCAAAATGTACTGATGAGTTTTGCAGGATGTATACTTCCACAACAGTCTCGTCTGGGATGTCTTTTCTTTTAACTCAAAAGCAATGTCACTCCATAAATGCATTGATCAAGATCTGCTAGAAACATTGACCTACATGATATTCACCATGTGGTTTGCTGCTGTTCAGGGCTGACTGGATATATTTATAAACACTTAACTGGCTGGCTTTGGTCTACGGTGTACAACCAAAGTGGTACAACTGATGTCAAATTGGGAGAACACTTTGCATTGATGATTTTCATACCAAATGTAAAATTGGCAGGAGAGACTTCAGATTTTAATGTTTTTTCCCCAAATAGGCCGACTGTAGAGAAACTCATGTTAAAGTTATACTAAAAAGCAGATTCCACTATGTCAGACATTAATTTTTAAAGACCGAAACACTTTTAAGGGTTGTACTAGGGTAGTCGGAGTGCATCATTGGTCACTTATTTAAAGAAAAACTAAAAGCAGCACAGATATAGCAAACTAGAATTTTGCGGTTCTTGGCTTTCCCGCTCGCTATCAGATTATAGAGCACCATTTACTTTTTGCAATTAGCCAATCAGAACAAATATGCAAATGAGATCCTTAATATGCACATTTGATGATGACACATGACATGCATAATATGCATGTCCACTCCTGTGTACATCCACATACCAAATTTTGTGTTAATTGGTCAATTAACACACATGCATGTGCACACCTACGTGCACACATACACACTACATCCCCACAACACTGTTTTATGATATGAGCATTGTCTACTTACATGCACACATCATGATCATCTCTCTTCACATCATTAATTTTGATGGCAGCATATACATGATTGAGCTGACATTTGATGGGCTACAAGACTGGCTGCTATTGACATAAACATCCGTCATGCTTGTATAGAGGAAAAAGCCTCACTGAACAGCGCTTCCAAGCAATAATAGTACTCAATAAAAATATTACTGAAGTATTATTTCACACTGTGGATATCATAATAAGCCAACTACTCATGAATGAGACTCAATGTCACAATTGAATTAGGTCAACAGCGGTGTATTTCAGGTAATTTCAAATTCCCAATTCTGGATCATAAAATCCTTATCTTTGGTGGCACACACATTTGTAAAGTTCTTTCAGCTGTAATGTCCATCCATAACAAACATTTCCAAGTACATCCTATATTCCACGCAATATTTGGAATATAAATTACAGAACAGATGGCAAGAGTTTCTGATTGGTTGGTTACATGTAATAGTCATTTGAGTAAAGCCCCCAAAAATTGTTTGCTTGTCCTCAACCAACCCTGTTTTTTGAAAATTGAAAACAAGTTTCTACTGTATAAAAGAATACTGTCCCTACTTTTCCAAATTTCATTTAAGAATTTTTTTCCTTCAGAATTTTCACAATTTATTTTTTTATTTTAAAGAAAAACAACATTTTAAACTTGACTTTCTTGAAACTTCCAAATTGAATGAAACATTTTTACTTGTCTGACTTGGTTTTGCACACACTGACATGTGTTTTGATGATGTGTTATTTCTTTGAAGCTTGAATGTTAAACATTTTAGGACATGTTTTGATTGTTTATTCATTTGTTTGGGGAATAAACATCTTTCTTCAAGGGATATGCCTTTGTTTTCTTGCATTTCCTTTTGTTTCATAGCCTGTCTGTGTTACACGTAAAAAAAACCCACAGATTCCATTAAATGAGTCGCAACTTATTCAGTCATTTGGGACCAGAATTCCATAAGGTTTGCTGCTTTGAAAGGCTAATAAACAATACTTTTTAAATATGTAAAAATAATTTGCATAAATGTTTATTAAGACCCAAAATTAGTCAGTTTTTTTTACACTGTATTGTTAAATACTTGTGGTTCAATATCAATACACCAATGAAAGGTTTAACCCTAACTCCCAAAACTATCTTTTACATTACAGACTAAATACTATAAAATACTACTACACTGAGAAAATGCACCCTCTTTTTCCTTCTTTCTGCATGTTTCTTTTTTTCTTCTTCTTCTTCTTGTAGCTGAGACAAATAGGTCAGTTCATAGTATTTTGAAGTACTTCATACTGTTAGGGTTAAGTAAATTCAGCATTGGAAAGTCAGTTTGTCCTAAGTCCAATGAACCTTATTTTGTAATTTTGTACCCTCTATTATCCCACCCATAAAAGAAGCTCAGTGCAATTTCATAATATGAGTATATGGTAATTTGATTTCACATGTTATTTAATTTAGATTTGCTCACATACATCCCATCGTTAGAATGATTAATCATGTGAACACATGATATGTTTTACACCTGCATGTAAAATACAACAAATGTTGTCAGGCAGTACATTACTACAGTCGTCTACATACATTAAGGTTCTACCAGATTTCAGGAACAATACTTCAGTTAAAGGTACTTGTTACGATTTATGTCTATTGTGTTCTCTACTTCATATGAGAACCTGGCACTTGTACATATGCCCCATCAAGTACCATGGGAAACAAACTTGCGGTTTTGATGGTAGAAGCAATAATGCATATTGCAAAGCCCTATTCAATACTGTGCTAATAAGAACCTAATATTGATTGT